>JAQJVL010005659.1:0-33792 GCA_035578905.1 Stictocephala bisonia | reverse complement strand
ATGTTATTCTTGGTAAAAAAATATATTCCAATCCAAATATAATCTAAAAAAACAGCGATGAATTTAAGACGTTCTCATTTAGTAAAATTATGTGTGTTTCAGATGCACCCAAAAGGAAGCAATATACGTTTGCCCAAAATGCAATATCCCATATTGCTCACTACATTGTTATCGTTCAGAGCTCCATATTCAGTGTTCTGAGAGCTTTTACAAAGATAATGTTATTGAACAAATAAAAAGTGATGAATTGGATCCACAATCCCAGAAGAAAATGTTGGAAATTTTACAAAGAGCTCAACACGTTGATGAACAATATGGGGATGAAGAGTTGTGTGGTGGGTATGAAATCTAATCCTTATTAAGTTATTGGCCCTAACTTTGGAAATAATATAAAATACATAAATATCCTATAAATCCGGTATATCGGTAGTAGCACGATATTTTTATAAAATTGTTTTCATATAGCATAATTCTTTTGAATTTCCACAAAATAACATAGATAACCAAAGTAATAATATGTTATACGAAATTATGAATGTTGTAAACTTTGTATGTTTAATTTTGTGATGCCATTTCACTACTTTGCTATGGTAGACGACAGCTGTTTATTTCAGTTGCTAAGTCATGTTTACTTTGTGAACTGTACTATTTACATTTTATTG
This sequence comes from Stictocephala bisonia, assembly GCA_035578905.1. Classification (NCBI taxonomy): domain Eukaryota; kingdom Metazoa; phylum Arthropoda; class Insecta; order Hemiptera; family Membracidae; genus Stictocephala; species Stictocephala bisonia. The sequence goes on along the minus strand of JAQJVL010005659.1, from coordinate 33,130 downwards.
TCTTTGTAATTAGTTTGTATATTTGATTGTAAATGTTATCTTTTGTGTACTCTGTTTATTCTTGGAATCCGGTTCTGTTATTTGCATTTTCAGCATGATAATACCTACATTGCTCGTAAATTGTGGTTTTTAGCCCGCCTTAATTGAACTGGGAATAAATATCACTTGTTCTTAACTCAATTTTCTTCAGAGTAAACATATATCAATCCAACAATGTAGGCTGGCACCATTTTCAGGACTTTTAAAGGCACTGAACTATTTGAAATGCGTTTAAATGTAGATACTAGTATTCACAGTTAACCCTTTTGTAATAACAATACAGGACAACTTAGAAAATTATTTTTACTGTGCATCTAAAATCTAATTATAAACAATGTAGGCCTACTAAGTTTAATTTCGATGCACAATGTTATTTCAAAAAATTTACAATGGGGGGGAAATAGTCTTTTTCACGAGTTAGCTGCGATCCAGACAGAATTGTTTAAAACCCTTTTTTAGAGAGCACCTAAGATCCAAGAAGAAGATATGTTCTAAATTGTATTGCCATCCGTTTTGTGGTTTTGAGATTTTTTGATGAGCGAGTCATTCAGTAGTATTTCAGCTTTATATATATAGACTCGCTTTGCTCATTGGGGGCTTCGCCCCCAAACCCCCTTGGCGTGAACCTTTGACCAGCGGCGTCCAGATTGTAAACTTTGAGGTACATTCTTCCTTCGACTTTGAAGGAGAGTCCACTAGGATGACGGTACCCACCAGACACCCCTAGTGCACAGAAGGCAAACAAGTCGTTGTATGCTCTGGCTCGTTCTAGGAAATGACGATTAGTATAAAACGGTGCGTCCAAAGGAGGTAGATTAAGAATATTATATATTCCCTCACTACAGCAACACTTTTTTCTGTCTTTCTCTTCCTCAAACCGTCGAGCATGACAGTACGAACACTTGTAAATTTCATCTTCCCAAAGACATACTTTACGGAGTTTAAATGAACTAATGCCATTTAAATTGTAGTCTCTTCAGTACGCCATTGGGCCTTGTCACCAATCTTCCGAGCGTGTCTCATGTTGGCAGTCTTCCATATACTGAAGACTGCCATGCTGCTGGACTTCAGTAAGGCTTTTGATTGCCTAAACCATTCTCTACTTCTCCAAAAAGTAGGGAACATGGGCATTAGAGGAGCACCACAAAACTGGCTTGCTAGCTACCTGAAAAACCGTCAGCAATTAGTTGAATTGAACTACACAATCAATAATACATCCCATAAAGCAAGATCTACCTTACTCCCTATCACTAGAGGTGTCCCTCAGGGATCAATTTTGGGACCAGTGCTTTTTATTCTGCTAACGAATGACCTTCCAAGCTATCTTCTTGACTGGGCCCAAGCAATGCTATATGCAGATGACACAGCCCTTCTTATTGCACAAAAAGACTCAATATCCCTTGAACTTAACTCTTTTATAGCCTTGAATATGACCAAACAATACTGCCAATATAATAATCTTGTTCTTAATGAGAGCAAAACACAGCAACTTATATGGAAAGGCCGAAGAGCCTGTGACTACTATGGCTTACCAGAAATAGCTCAAGATAACGAAGCAAAGTATCTCAGCATTATAGTAGATGACAAGTTATCTTGGAATCCACACATTTACGATCTCTGTAGTAAGCTTAACTCCAGTATTTATTGTCTTAAAAGAGTAAAAAGTTCTTGTAACCAAGATACTACCAGAACAGCTTACTTCTCTCTAGTTGAGTCCCGCTTGAGGTACGGATTATTAGCATGGGGCAACTCTTCAGCAAGAAACACTGAACGTGTTCTAGTTCTGCAAAAAAAGGCTATTAGAATATTAGCAGAACTGACTCCTCAAGAGTCATGCCGTCAGGCCTTTGAAGAACTTGGAATCCTGACAGTGGTCTCACTCTATATCTGCGAGGCCATCTGCTACACAATAGCTCAGAAACCTGCCCACCTAGGTAACAATCACAACTACTATACTAGAAACGCACATGACTATGCTCTGCCAACACACCACCTTACCCTGTCTGAAAAGAAACCTACCTACATGGGGAGAAAACTTTTCAACCAACTCCCAGGAGACCTAAAGAGACGCAGAGAAGACAAGAATTTCAAGACATCGCTCAAGACCTGGTTGCTACAGAAATCTTTTTACACCCTAGAAGAATTTTTCAATACCTGACTATTTATGTTAACATTTCTGTACCATTTTATGACGCCATTACTGTACTCAATGTTCATGTAAATAAAGAATTTTGATTTGATTTGAAAATGAGGGATTCTTCAATCGAAAAGCCTCTACTCTCTGGCAGGAAGCTCCAGGATTCTGATCGTTATAACGTCGAACAGCTTCTCGGTTGATCTCGGGATGCTGGTCAGTGTAACGTCTTACAGCACCTCTATTTATCTGAGGTTTATTTTTACTGTATCTTTTTTTGCATCTGTAAGCTGTTCCTGTTGAGTACTTATCAAGCTCTTTGGACGTCCTCGCTTAACCTTTTTAGGTCTGCCAGGCATTTTGCTCAATAATGGCCTGGTCGAAGGAGAAATTTCTTTTAAGAGTGATAACACTACCACAGGCATCAATTTTAACTTAACATCGACATAAGACTCCTGCGAGTCTACATTAGATTTATAGATTGGTTCATATAATTGGTTTGGAGGGCCATCAATTTGCGGTTCTTCAGGGACAATAGTAAGGTCTTGTGTGGCAGTTTTCCCAAAGTCAGCTGAGTTATGGTGAACTGTCTTGCAACTCCATCCAGAGCTGCATTCGACTACATCAAACTGGCCAGTGAAAAGTAGCTGTCACACAGAAATAGGCGGGCCAGATTATTACCATCATTGGACAAATCAAAATGGCGCTTTTCATTCACTGGATGTGGATAAAACAGATACAGCAGTTCATTTACCCTCCAAAAGGAGACAGTAACTGTTTGACCCGTGAAAAGGAATCCGATATCTTTTTGATTTGCAGCCAATATGTCTTGTAATTTTTCAGTAAATGACGAAACAGTGTCATGCTAATCATTTTTCGTTAGGAGATAAAGTGCATCGTAAATGTGCTCTAGTTGTAACAGAGAAACTGACTGATTCAAAACATGAATGACTGATGGTAATTCTTCTGGAAACAAGTACCGCCCATAGCCAATACAAATCTCACTACGCAGTGTTTTGTAAATGCGATCACCACTCATAAGGATTGCATCGATTGCATTTGTCGAAAAATGTCCACCAAGACTTTTCCATGCAAGGGTACAAGCAGAATTAGGCACACACTGAGCATTTCTACTCCATGTGAAGAGTTCATTGTTGCCCTGATGAAAGGACCCCTCGGTAACACAAAAATAAAATCTGTTGATGAGAAGCCATCGTAGAGAGTTAAAATGTAAAATTACAATTAAAGTAAATGGAGAGGAAGAAATTGGAAACAAAAAATAATATAAAGTCTCGAAAACAATCAGAAGAAATTTGTGATTGATTACTAATCACAATAAAAACGTATTAAATTAAATAAACGGGAGAATAAACCAAGAGTTTTGTTGAAAAATAGCGATGATAGAAGATTCGTATCACCCTGCAGTGAAAACGATTCAGTTTTCGAAAGGGCAGAAAGCCAAACAATTGAACAGTTCAGTACTGAAGATAATTCAAGCGTGTAGAGGCCGTAGGGTGTCAGACTGAGGCATGGAAAGCGGCGTCATCCTTATATAACCTCGGTGGGACTTGTTTCAATTGACTGAGGGCCGTTCTACCAACCGTTTCAAAAAACGTTTCTCGCAGACGCTGGAGCCACTCGTTTCAATCGAAAAAGGCCCGGTCTACCAACTGTTCTAAAAACGTTTATCGCAGCCGCTGGATGGTGCCTAAACTAACAAACAAATCCTGAAAATACAGCGTAAAACTATGATTGGCCTTCAGGCAACAAAAATGAATAAAAACTGTTTTTATATATAGTTTAACTGTCCGTAAAGTTTTGTACACAATTTGAATACGTGTGAATAAGTGAGTAACATATTTTTGACAAAACTCAACTTTACCTACTTTTTGTGAAAGAATGTATTATATATAAAGCATTTAAGTATTGTACCGGGTCTTGGACCGGTACAGTTTCGTTTTTTTCGTCATTGTCTGCCAGGCTGCCTGAGATTCGTTTTTGCCCTGCGTTTTGCGTACTTTGGTAGCCGTTGGCCCAGTTCCGTTTCGTTCCGGGTTCCAGCAGCTTCGGTCAGGTTGGCCTGGCTGTTCAGTTGTCTTGTGCTGCCTGCAGAATTACGTTATGACCAGCTAGACACACTAAAACGTAAGTGTTCATTTCGTAAGTTTCAATATTTAATCACCCTTTTGGTGAAAATACTTTTGTTTCATTGAAAATATTAATCGGGCTTAGTTGTGTTTTCAGGGTTTTGTTAAATTTGTGTTCTTTGTCTAGATGTTTCTCAGACTAGGTTAAAGCCATGTGCCTCCATGTTAATTTTTACCGTTAATTACCGTTAGTGCCTTTTATATCTGCCTTTATTTTCCATTGTAATTCTGTATAATGTTCATTGAGCCTTTCTACAGTTGTAGTTACCGATTTACCATATTTTTTGTTCTTTGACAATAACCTAGCCTATCTTTAGCTTTTCATGTTATAACCTATTGCTCATGTTTCCATAGCCTGGTTTTCAGTTTGTCATTTTTAGTTCATATACGCAATTTATTCTTTGGTAATTTGTTAACTTGTAACTGGTTAAATTGTAAGTTGTTAAATATTCCATAGCCTAAAGTTAAGCTTTCACTGTCTTGTTGCTCCAATCATGTATAAGTTTGTCTCTTCATGTTAAGTTTGGCGAAATCTTGCACACTTATATTTAGTGGTTATGTGTAATATTTTGTTGTGATGGCTGGACTGTATTTGATGTGCTGTGTGTTGTGCCCTACAGTCCAGGGTCCTCGAGTGGGACATTTTCCCTCAGCCGGTCGTCCGGGCAAAGTTCTACCATCCACACTGCCAGCCTGGCCTGAGGACCATGTATAGAGGCCATTGGTGACCCTGCTGCCCCACCTACATCTTTGGGTATGAGTCTTCTGTCCTCAGGTCAGTGCTTTCCTTGTCGTTTTCCCGGCGGCTGAGCTGGGGGGTGGTTACCTATTATTTGAAGTAAATAAAAACCAGAGAGAAAAAAAAAAGCAAAATACATCAAAGGGAAAGTGTAAAGAAAAAAATTGTGATGAACAATGGATTATTAGGCCTAGGCCTAGGAACTGGCCATGAACTTGTACAGTGTTGGCAGGAAACACAGCCATGGGGTTTAAATTTTTTATTTTTTTTTAATCGAAAAGAAGGGTTTTTAAAAAATATAAAAAAATTTGTGTTAATATTTATCATTGTTGTTAATCTTTAGTTTATTTTGTTGTTATAGTTATTCAAATTTTTATATTTTGTTAGGCCCTACTGTTAAACTATAGTATTATTTATTTATATGTTTAGGCCTAGTTATTGTTATTTATTTTGTTTGTTAAGTGTATCAGGGGGGGTTTTGAAGTGAATTTTTACTCGAACGGTACCGTGTTATATTTTCTTTTAAATTGTTTAATTTTTAAACTTTCACCAAAAGGGGATTATTGTTCTTTTGCTTAACTTTTAATTCGGAGCTGCCCAGGGATTCCGGCTTACTCCCTGGCCCGGTGGAATCAAGGGATTCGGGCTAAATTGCCGGTTTAAATGTTGTGATCCAAAAGTTTTCTAAATTTTCACTTTTATTTGGGGCTTAATATTTTCTTACGTTTTGGGGTGTCTCAGGCTAAACTGCAGATAGGCCATACAGTTGATTAATTGTTAAATTTTGGGTATTTGTAGAGTTTGTGGTATTTATAGCGTTTGTTATTATTGTGTAGTATCTTGGTAATTTTAGTGTTTGTTATTATTTATTTAAGTGCTAATTCTATTGTGGCCTTCTGCCGTTTTGATTAATTAATTATTTTGATTTTGGTAATAAATTAGTTTCGCTCAGCTGCCGAGTTTTATTTTGGACCCTCCAACTGCCACCCGTGATCCCATCGCTTTACTCGTTTTGAGACATCCCCCAGTTGGCACGCTTCCCAGCTTTGGTGGGGGGATGGGTCTCAATTGGTAGCAGAGCGTGGTTGCCTATAAAAAAAAAAAAAAAAAAAAAAAAAAAATTAATTCTTTCTTGGTTGTTGACGGTGGGTGTTTGCCAGTTAGTAGGCCATGGTTGGCCGACCTACCGTCAAGGTGTCTTGGTATGGTAAAAAAAAAAAAAAAAAAAAAAAAAAAAAAACCTAGGCAATCCGCTTGGTTACTTTGTTGAATGGGTTTCATGAGTGGATTGGAGGGGTCGGCAGTGGCTCGGTAGGCTGAGGGTTGTGTTCGTCTTGGACCCTGGAGTTGTCGTTTTTTTGTGTACTGTTGAGAATTTTGTTTTGCGAGATGGCCTATCTGCAGAATGTTGCGCTCCTGGTCAAGGAGGAGTTAATTTTCGAATTGAGGTCGCGGGGTGTGACTCCGGAGGGTGATGTTCTGAATCTCCGGAGGTTGCTGCGGGAGCAGTTGTCCGCGGGTACGGCGGTGGATTGGTCTGACCTGCTGGAGGTTGGGGATGAGTTGGGGGTTTGTAAACGTAAGGTGGAAGATTGGGAAGGGGTGTTAGAGGATTTGCAGTTTGAACCTCCAGTGGGTTGTGACCGGGCCTGCCGTCTTGCACGTCTGGGTCATCTGCTTGCCCGTTTAAGGCTGGTCAACCGGGCGCCGGGGTTGGAACCGTCGGATAGGGCGTGGATCGTGGAGAGTGTATCTAGGCTTGAGGAGATTTTTCAGGCACTCTCCGGTTCCACGACTCCTACGGGTCTGGGCCAGCGGCCTAATTTCGCACTTTCGCCTAACGTGTCGAGGCCGCAGGCTGAGACAACGGCTCTCACTGTGCCTGAGGTTCCTTCTGAGCCTGCAGGCGTTTCTGTTAAGGTTGCTTGTGGTTCGGCTCCAGCTGCCGTTCCTACTACTTCTTTGGGTTCACCTGCTCTTCTGCAGCTGAGCTACCACAAGCTGCCTAACCCTCTCACGCCCATGATCCAGAATCTCCCTGTGATCGATGGGATGGATCCTGAGGAGCTTCTTAAGTTTCTGGTGGCCTTTCTCAGACTTAGTGAGATGCCCGGCATGCAGGCTGGGGACTTGCTTCGTCTGGTGTTCCCTTATTGTAGAGGTCCCGTTGGGGAGTTGCTGAGTTCTGTCTTGGCCAGTGATGCCTCGGTGGACTCGTTCCATCGAGAGTTACTTTCGTCATTTCTTCCCCTTCGACTCAGGGAGAGGATGGTCATGGACAGATTTTATAGGTCACAGGGTAGGGGCGAGTCTCTGGCAGCCTATGTCTCTTCAGTCAAGGAAGCTCGTCAAGCGTTGCGCCTCACCCTTTCTGAAGCTGACACCGTTCGTGTCATCCTGGATGGCATTTCTCCCGAAGAACGGTGCAGATTGGTTTTTGCTGGTGTTCCTTCGACTTTTCGGGAGCTGCATCAGCTGTGCATTGTTTCGCGCAGCGTGCAGTTCTCAGACCAGCAAGGGAGGGATTCTGAGAGTCATCGTGCTCTCCCCACCCGTCGACCAGCTATGTCTGTAGGTGTGAGTCAGCCAGTGGAGGGTCGTGGTTCTCGGCCTCCTGTTGTGTGTTTTGCTTGTGGCCAACCTGGTCACATTCGACGTGACTGTCCACGTGCTCGAGGTCGTGGGGCGGGAAACGCTCAGCGCGGGGGGTTGCCTCCACAGTAGCTCCCCGCGTTGTTGCGAGTGACCGTGGCCATTTGCCTTTGACACGTGCCCATAGCAGGAGTGTCGGGGATTTTTCGGGCCTTGCTGGCATGGCTTCCCTGGGACTTAGGGCGGTCACCTCGGTGTGTCCTGGCGTTTTTGTATCTTTTGGTGGTACGGTGTGTCGAGCCCTTCTTGATTCTGGTTCGGCATGCAGTATCATCAGCCTTTCTCTTTTTGAGTCCCTTGACGCCTTAGGACTTGTCAGGCACACCGAGCCTTCTTCTATTACGTGCTGGACGGCATCCCAAACTCCTCTACCTATAATTCTAAAGGCGTTTTTCCATTTTAAAATTGAAGGATTTTCCTGGAGGTGGGGTTTTCTTGTTGCCAAGGACCTGGCGGTTTCTTGTATCCTAGGGGCAGACTTCATTTCCAAAAGTGGTATGGTGCTTGACCTCCAGAAGCGCCAGATATTTTTCAAGTTTAATCGGCGAGTTTTGGTGCCTCTAGTAGGTGATTCTGACTGCCCTCCTGCAGTCAGAGAGGTGGGTTGTGAGCCCGAACAACCCAAGGTGGATCCAGTTGGTCATCTCCCCCCTGAGCAGGCGGAGGCCATTAGGAGGCTGTGTTTGCGGTTTCCTGATGTGCTTACGGCTGAGCTTGGGGTGACTTCTCTTCTGGAGTATGAGATCCACCTCACCGATTCTCAGCCAGTTAGGAGTCATCCGTACAAACTTGCTCCCCCAAAGATGGAGGTTATGAGGGCTATGATAGAAGATCTTCTGAGCAAGGGTGTGATTGAACCGTCTCGTTCTGCTTATGCCAGTCCAGCTTTTCTTGTGCCCAAGCCTAATGGTCAGTCTAGGCTTGTGATGGATTATCGGAGGCTCAACGCTAAGGTCGCTATTGACTCGGTACCTCTGCCTGATTTGCATTCTGCGTTTGATTGGTTCGGTAAGGCTAAGTTTTTCAGTGTGTTTGATTTGAACCAGGCCTACCATCAGATTCCATTGAAGAAGGAATCACGGCCCATGACTAGCTTCTGTGTTCCCTGGAATCTCTATCAGTTCACTAGGGTTCCTATGGGTCTTGCTGTGGGTGCCCAGACTCTTACTCGTCTGCTTGATTCCATCTTCCATGATGTGAAGTTCAAGTTTGTTTTCAATTACCTGGACGATCTTCTTGTCTACAGTGAGACTTTCGGGGAACACATGCAACATCTGGAGGAAGTTCTTAGTCGCCTTAAATCAGCTGGCCTTACCGTCAATCCAGAGAAAGTCACTTTTGCCCGTCCTGAGATTTCTTTTCTGGGTCATCTTATTTCTTCTCGAGGCGTCTGCATTGATCCTGCGAGGACCCAGGGCATTCGGGATTTTCCTCCTCCCAGAGATGCCAAGGGGATTGCCCGTTTTGTGGGGATGGTGAATTTTTACCGTCGCTTCATCCCTAACGTGGCCGAGCTTGCTGCCCCGTTGAACGAGCTGCGAAAGAAAGGTGTCCCTTTTGTGTGGGGCCAAGCTCAGCAGACTGCCTTTGATGCTCTCAAGGAGGCTATCATGCAACCTCCTGTCCTGCGTATGCCTGATTTCAGCAGAGAATTTGTTCTTCAGACGGATGCCTCCTCCTCCGCCATTGCTGCTGTTCTTTCTCAGGAGTTTGATGGGGTCAGGCAGCCCATCGCTTTTGCTTCGAGGACGTTGTCTCACCAGGAACAGAAAGCTTCTTCCATCTATGAGTTAGAGTGTCTGGCTGTTGTCTTTGGTACGGACAAGTTTCGGCGTTTCTTGGAACACGCTGAGTTCTTGCTGGAGACAGACAATCAGGCACTGTCTTGGCTTCTTGCCCATCCCAGACAGCTTGGGAAAATTGGTCGCTGGGTGGTCAAAATTTCTGCTTTCAAGTTCCGAGTCCAACATCTTAGGGGTACCCAGAATGTCATCGCGGATGCTCTTTCCCGCATGTATCATGAACCCAGTGATCCACCGACTGAGGCTGTTGCTCAGTGTGGTGCTGTTCTTCTGGATTTTCCTCTGGCTTTTGACGACCTACTGTCCCATCAACAGAAAGATCCCGAGCTGTCAGTCATCTTAGGTGAGCTTCAAGAGGGAGGTGCCCACCCTCCCTATTTTCTGTCCAAAGGGGTACTCTGTTGCCGTCCTCGACAGAGGGGTGAACCCCGTGTAGTGCTGCCTAGTCATCTAGTACCGATGGTCTTTCAGTATTATCACTCTTCTCTTGTGGGCGGTCATCTTGGCATTCATAAGACCATCGCTAAGATTCGTAGGTACTTCATCTGGAAGGGCATGGACCGGGATGTTGCTGGCAGAGTGCGGGCTTGTCACCTGTGCTCTCTCAGCAAGCCTAGTCAGAATGCAAGGTTAGGGTTGTTATCTTCTGAGGTGGCCGAGCGTCCTTTTGAGAAGGTGTTCATCGACTACGTGGGTCCTTTTCCCCGTAGCAAGTCAGGTAACTCCTACCTACTTGTTTGTGTGGATGCTTTCTCGAAGTTCGTTTGGCTTTTCCCACTTCGGAGTGCTACGGCTAAGCTCACCATCCGTGCTCTCCAGTCCCAACTCTTCCAGCACTTTGGTGTGCCTTCCACTCTTGTGTCCGACAACGGTAGCCAGTTTACCTCACATGAGTTTCGTAGGTTCTGTTTTGGCAATGGTATCAGGCATGTGACTACCTCTCCGTATTACCCACAGCCTTCTCATGCAGAGCGGTTCAACCGCAATCTTCGGTCTGCCCTTATTACTTTCCATGCTGAGAAGCAGAACACCTGGGATGAGAGTCTCTCTTGGCTCCAGCTTGCCTTTAATTCTTCCAAGCATGAGAGTCACAATGCCACTCCCTTCGAGATTCTACATGGCTACCCTCCTAACAACCCTTTGTCCAACTTGTGGAGGCTAGAGGATCTTCTACCTACGCCAGGTGCCACTGACGTAGTGTCCACGTGGCGGGCTGCTCGGCACAACCTGCTACGTGCTAGAGAGAGAGTAAGGAGGAGGTATGATAAGGGTCGTACTCCTAACCCTTTTCAGGTTGGAGATCTGGTTCTTTGTCAGGCTCACCCGGTCAGTTCGGCCGCGGAACGAAGAGCTGCAAAGTTGTGCTATCGGTGGTCTGGTCCCCACCGCATCGACAGGTTTTTGTCACCGGTGACTGCTCTGCTGGTTGATCCCCAGTCAGGCAGGGTGTTTAGGAAAGCCCATGTGTCCCAGCTTAAGGCTTTCCGGGGAACGGTTGGTCCAGGAGTTGGTGTTCCTGGGGGTTTCTTGGGGCAAAGAGATTGATCACCTCTGCGCCCTAGGTGGCTGTTCTGAGAGAGTCTTCTTTCTCTCTTTTCTTGTCGGGCCCAACAGTCAGGGTAGTTTGCTCCCTGTTCGAGGGGTTTCCCCTCTTAGTTTCTCTTGGACGTCCTTGGAACACCACTCTTCGGAGGTCTTCGTCTTCTCTTGGTTCCCTGAGGTACCGAGTGTTCTCCCCTGCCTGGGTGTGTTGAGGTTTGCAGAGGGAGGTTGTACCGGGTCTTGGACCGGTACAGTTTCGTTTTTTTCGTCATTGTCTGCCAGGCTGCCTGAGATTCGTTTTTGCCCTGCGTTTTGCGTACTTTGGTAGCCGTTGGCCCAGTTCCGTTTCGTTCCGGGTTCCAGCAGCTTCGGTCAGGTTGGCCTGGCTGTTCAGTTGTCTTGTGCTGCCTGCAGAATTACGTTATGACCAGCTAGACACACTAAAACGTAAGTGTTCATTTCGTAAGTTTCAATATTTAATCACCCTTTTGGTGAAAATACTTTTGTTTCATTGAAAATATTAATCGGGCTTAGTTGTGTTTTCAGGGTTTTGTTAAATTTGTGTTCTTTGTCTAGATGTTTCTCAGACTAGGTTAAAGCCATGTGCCTCCATGTTAATTTTTACCGTTAATTACCGTTAGTGCCTTTTATATCTGCCTTTATTTTCCATTGTAATTCTGTATAATGTTCATTGAGCCTTTCTACAGTTGTAGTTACCGATTTACCATATTTTTTGTTCTTTGACAATAACCTAGCCTATCTTTAGCTTTTCATGTTATAACCTATTGCTCATGTTTCCATAGCCTGGTTTTCAGTTTGTCATTTTTAGTTCATATACGCAATTTATTCTTTGGTAATTTGTTAACTTGTAATTGGTTAAATTGTAAGTTGTTAAATATTCCATAGCCTAAAGTTAAGCTTTCACTGTCTTGTTGCTCCAATCATGTATAAGTTTGTCTCTTCATGTTAAGTTTGGCGAAATCTTGCACACTTATATTTAGTGGTTATGTGTAATATTTTGTTGTGATGGCTGGACTGTATTTGATGTGCTGTGTGTTGTGCCCTACAGTCCAGGGTCCTCGAGTGGGACATTTTCCCTCAGCCGGTCGTCCGGGCAAAGTTCTACCATCCACACTGCCAGCCTGGCCTGAGGACCATGTATAGAGGCCATTGGTGACCCTGCTGCCCCACCTACATCTTTGGGTATGAGTCTTCTGTCCTCAGGTCAGTGCTTTCCTTGTCGTTTTCCCGGCGGCTGAGCTGGGGGGTGGTTACCTATTATTTGAAGTAAATAAAAACCAGAGAGAAAAAAAAAAAGCAAAATACATCAAAGGGAAAGTGTAAAGAAAAAAATTGTGATGAACAATGGATTATTAGGCCTAGGCCTAGGAACTGGCCATGAACTTGTACAGTGTTGGCAGGAAACACAGCCATGGGGTTTAAATTTTTTATTTTTTTTTAATCGAAAAGAAGGGTTTTTAAAAAAATATATAAAAAAATTTGTGTTAATATTTATCATTGTTGTTAATCTTTAGTTTATTTTGTTGTTATAGTTATTCAAATTTTTATATTTTGTTAGGCCCTACTGTTAAACTATAGTATTATTTATTTATATGTTTAGTCCTAGTTATTGTTATTTATTTTGTTTGTTAAGTGTATCAGGGGGGTTTTGAAGTGAATTTTTACTCGAACGGTACCGTGTTATATTTTCTTTTAAATTGTTTAATTTTTAAACTTTCACCAAAAGGGGATTATTGTTCTTTTGCTTAACTTTTAATTCGGAGCTGCCCAGGGATTCCGGCTTACTCCCTGGCCCGGTGGAATCAAGGGATTCGGGCTAAATTGCCGGTTTAAATGTTGTGATCCAAAAGTTTTCTAAATTTTCACTTTTATTTGGGGCTTAATATTTTCTTACGTTTTGGGGTGTCTCAGGCTAAACTGCAGATAGGCCATACAGTTGATTAATTGTTAAATTTTGGGTATTTGTAGAGTTTGTGGTATTTATAGCGTTTGTTATTATTGTGTAGTATCTTGGTAATTTTAGTGTTTGTTATTATTTATTTAAGTGCTAATTCTATTGTGGCCTTCTGCCGTTTTGATTAATTAATTATTTTGATTTTGGTAATAAATTAGTTTCGCTCAGCTGCCGAGTTTTATTTTGGACCCTCCAACTGCCACCCGTGATCCCATCGCTTTACTCGTTTTGAGACATCCCCCAGTTGGCACGCTTCCCAGCTTTGGTGGGGGGATGGGTCTCAGTATATAATTTAAATATTCTATTAGATGTTGTCCAAACTAAATATTACAGCTTTAGTAAAAAAAACTTCAACTCTGCAAACAGGTCGGCGTTTTCAAGTCAACCATTTTGATTTTTTTTTAGGTTATGAAAAGTTACAAATGATATTTTATAGCAGTTTTCGTAACAAAGTAGTTAAGTTAAATAGTGTGTACGGATTTTAGGTTCTTAAATTATCGTAATACAGCAATAAAATACGAAAAACCTAAGAAAAATAGAATTTTTTAAACGAAAAGTGAAATTTGATGATTTTTTGCATAGTTAATATCAGAAATACCAAAAAATTACTTCTTAACAAAATTGTAGGAAATTTAATTACAAATCTGAAGTATGCTGTCACCAATTCAAAATTCCCGTCCGCCATTTTAGATGATAACGGGTGATTATCCGTTGATCACAGGGGGCTTCCAATATGATCTGGGGGGGGGGGGGGTTCTATCTAAGATGATCATAAGAAATTACCTTAGTTTTTTATTGGATACTATCTAAGTTGATAATGGAAGCACGTATTCAAATTTATAAACTTTTTGTGAGGAAACGATTGAATATACCACAAAAGGTTTATGACACATTTCGTACAGAATTGAATTGTTAGTTTGAATATTTCATTAGGTGTTATCCAACTAATTATTACAGATTCTGTCAAACAAAAACCTCAACTGTGCAAATAGGTAAGCGTATTTTCATCAGACATTATGAATTTTTATTTTATTTCTTTTTTTTTATGAAAAGTGCAAAATCCAAAATCCAATTGTATAGCAATTTAGTAACAGGAAATGTTAGGGTAAATAGTATGTAAGGTTTTAGGTTTCTGGCTTCTTTTATTATGATTAAATAGGATGATCTCTTCCAAAAAAATCACTTGTTTTCGACAAAACTTAACTTTACTGACTTTTTGCGAGGAAACTATAGTATGTACCTTTTGTGGTACATAGATTTTTGTATGTACATTACATTTTTTGTACAGAATCTAATTTTTAGGTTGAAAATTTCATTAGATGCTATCTAAACAAAATTTTACAGCTTCAGTAAGACAATAACTTCAAGTCTGCAAACAGTACAGCAATTTCACGTAAGCCATTTTGAATTTTTTCTAGGTTATAAACAGTGAAAAATCAAAGTTTATAGCAGTTTGATAATAAAGTTCTAAACGTAAATAACGTGTAGGATTTTAAGTTTTTAGCACCTTTAAATCATGCTTAAATGGGTGGAACTATTCCAAAAAAATCACGTGTTTTCGAAAGAACTCAAGTTTTCCGACTTTTTCTGAGGAAACTATTGTATATAGCACAAAAACTTACAGGACACTTTTTGTGCAGAATTTTATTGTCAATTTGAATATGTTGTTTGGTGTTAAGTAAACTAAAATTTAAAGTTTCAGTAAAACAAAAACCTCAACTCTGCAAAAAGATAAAACGTTTTCACGTCAACCATTTTGGATTTTTTCTAGGTTATGGACAGTGCAAAATCGAATTTAATGGTAGTTTTGATAACAAATTAGTATAATTAAGTAGTGTGTAGGAGTTTAAGTTCTTAAATTATCGTTATAATGCAGTAAAATACGAAAAACAAAACAAAAATAACATTTTTTGAACAAAATGTGAAAATTAACGATTTTTTTCGTAGTTATTATCAAAAATACAAAAAAATGTTATCTGACCAAAATTGTAGGAAATTTAATTAGAAATCTGCAATATGCTGTCAGATTTGTTCTACAACCAACGGTTTGCTCACAATTAAGCCGTTAGTAAAACTCTGCACACAATTCAAAATTCCCGTCCGCCATTTTGATTTTTTTGGAGGGTTAAAAATTAAAAAATTTTAATTTTCGGAATTTTTCCGTCGGTTGCTCAGCAAAAGCTACAAGTGTGCCAAATTTCAAGTTTCTAGCTCATCTTGAAGTGGGTTAGAATTTGTATACGTGAGTGAGTGAGTGAGTTACACATGCGGCTTTATAGATATTAGATAAGATATTCAGCACCAATGGCAACAACCAACTGTCAAACAGTGGGGTTATGCTAGTTTAATGAAGCTAGTTTGAGTAAAACAACCGTTGGAGCTAAATTAGGTAGTCTGCTCTCATCAGTTTCTGTTACGTCACTGAGCTAAAAGATCTGAAAGACTCAAATAATGAGCCAGATATTTTAAGGGAGCTGATCTAAATGATTTGGATCTATTGAAAGTCATTTTGCCCATCACTAAAATTGACTTCCAGCTGCTCTGTTTTAGAAGTGAATTAATTGTTTACTTCTGAAACATTAGAGCATTGACTTTTAGGTGCACTACACAGTGAAAACTGGTAATACATGACAAGTAATTAAGAACAGCACCTGCAATATTCAAGATTGAAAACTCAAGAACCTGCCTTTGAGATTTAGGTTGTGGGGAATCATACAATATTTTTATTTAAAAGATTAAAATTAAGACTATCATGCTTGCAGGATAGGTGAGGGGACCCGTGAAGTAATTTATTGTTTGTGATGTAAGGCCGTCAAGACCTAAGTTATGTTGGTGGTGGGCCAACCTAGGAAACTACTATTTTATACCTATTACTGCACAATATCTTGATCTATCTCATTAACTTGTTCAGATTCTGACGATGATGACGAAGAAGAAGAACTTGCAGCAAGATTATCAGGAGTTGATATAGATGACGCTGACAGTGTATGGCAAAAGTTGACAGTTGAAGAAAGAAATGAATTTGAGCAGTTGTTGAGATCAGGAGATGTATCTACCATCGTCCCTCAGTGGCAACCTTGGTGGTTTAACAGGTAGATATGTTTTGGTTGTGTTACTCTAAATATTTAAGAAACCACACAACTCTTTAGTCTTCAATACAAATTTGAATAGTTACTGAAATCAGGAGATGTGTCTACTAACACACTCGTTGGCAATTTTGGTGATGTGGTAGGTATATTTATTTTGGTTATGTTTCTCTAAAAATTTTAAAAATCTAATAACTCTACAATATAACCATGAATAAACAAACTGTTTCAAGCACAGCTTATTTAATATATCTGCACAATTTATCAAACGAACAAGTACATTTTGCATATTTCCTCCCACTTCCAATACAACATTTAAAGACAATTATCTTATTTTGGATTAGTTCACACCCATCCATGTGCTTTCAATTAAGATTATTTTCATTAGGCTATACAAAACCACATAAAAATTATTTCAATATTTTTTATTTCTTTCGGATTATTTCCTTTTAGTACTATATAGAAGTTTAATGATGAAATTGCGTGTCAACCAAACAAACAGTGACAAATAAATATAGTAGAATCTCGGTTATCCAAGCCCCGATTAACCGAGCCTCCGGGTTAACCGAGCTAGTCATCAAGCGATAAAAAATAAACATAAATCTATTAATAAAAGGAAAACTATAGCGCAACACATCATAAAATCGTTTGACAAATAATCAGTGTCTCTATTGGCTGCATAGAGATAAATCAGGTTAAGGCGTTGTGGGGCCGTCACAAGACGTATTTATGATATTGTACCCTACTATAGGAATAATTTTTCCACCCAAATGCATTCACTCATGACACATCACCACCTGACACCATCGGCTTAGTTGACTGCTCTCACATTAAATGTGGTTGTTTTAGTGTGTTGACATTTGTGATTTTACAATACAGTATTGGAAATATTGTAATTTATTTTTGTTACTGTTATTGTTCAGTATTTTATTCAAGTGTTTTGATATGAGTGGTAAATGGTTGACAGTTGCTTATCTTATAACAAAACTGAAATGGTGAATCAATAAGTGTTTTCGTTGCCAATGTGTACGACAAATGTGGTTTTGATACAATAATTTTGTTCTGTTAAAATGTTGAATGGTTCCCTGCAAGAGAGTAAGGCAGATTGTGTTAAACAACTAGATGAATACGATAATTTCGTTCGGTAATCGGTCTGAACCATCACTGAACCAAGTGAAGATACCCTGCAGGAATCAAGAATCATTTATTTGCCATTCAACATAATTAATGCATGGGCAAAAGTCTAAAGTACAGCATATAAAGCTACGGTCAAAAATTATAATAGAAATACAATAAATAAAATTAACAAGTACTAACACTACTTTTTTAAGCTCTGTGGATATTTCTTTTATTTATAATAGACCAATTGACCTAGACAACAATAATGACAATAAATAAATGTAAGCATTAACAATAAATTAGATAATTTTGACAACAAGACAAGCAATAAAACTATTAATATATAACTAAACAAAATTAAAATTATGAATAAACCAGTGTTTTCGTCGCCAATGTGTATGACAAATGTGGTATTGATACAATAATTTTGTTCCGTTAAAATGTTGAATGGCTCTCTGCACTATTAAGAGAGTAAAGCAGATTGCGCTAAACGACAGGATAAATATGATAATTTTGTTTGGTAATGAGACTGAACAGTAGGCCTACCCTACACGTAAAACCAGGACGCGAAAACTACCTTGGATAGTAGATAGATGTAATAAATACAAAAGGTTTTGTTGTCAACAAATGTAACATTAGAACCATCTGAATAAGCTTTAAACATTTTAAATAAATATAGACTCTGCAACAACTTGTCAGTTCTTGTTGAAAAATTACTCAGTCTTAAATTATACTTGTGTTCCCAGGATAGTTGTAATCTATGACTTAATTTTCTGCTAAGTATTAAAAAAAACATTATTGATGAAGAATGAAATGAAATGATGTAAAAGCAATTATCTGAAAGATAGTTACACATTGTTTATTGATTTTATTTTGTAGGGAGCAGAAGAAATTGGTTGAAGATCTAGAAAGTGGTCAGAATTCTGAAGATTCCAAATATGTGCCATCCTATCCACCAATCAAAAAAGACATTCAACCTTTTTCCAAACTTTCGGTTAGTAAAATATTTTATATTACCAATAGAGTATTATTGAGATTAATATTGGAGCGGTTGTGTGATTCACTTATGTAGTCCTTTGCAGTAGGTTTTTTGTAAAATTAACTTACACGATCGTTGCTGTCTAACATTTCTCCCAGTATCAAAACACCACCGAAATGGAAGAAATAAATAAGAATACAGTATTGAATTTATTGACGTTTTTAATTTGCAGAGTCCACCAATATACATAATCCACAAAAACACTCATCTGATTTTTTTTAAACTTTTATTAGTACAAGTGTTTTTAAACTAATTTGTTTTTATCTCAAAGTTTTTTTTAAAGGTTTTTATGTTGGTTGTTAACTTGCTTATGTCATAACATTAACAGAAGGAAAACTGTTAATTTATTAAAACTTGTTAATTTTCTACCCCAGTGTACTAATATATATTTGTTGTGCTCTGAATTTGATGAGTAATCTTACTATTATATAAAATTCTAATGGTGTCTAATGTTACTCTATCTTGCAAAAACTACTATACCCATTCAGCTGAAATGTTGCATGGTCATTCTTAAGCCGCGTCCACACTATGTCGATCGACCTTGTCGGATAACAATGTCGAATAAGTGTGTACGTGTTGCCCGGCTTTGTCGATCCATGTCGGCTTGAACCGAACGCTACCCGAACCAAGTCGGTAATCATCAAAGGCAGTCGAAGCGACATCAGCAGTGTGGACGTGTTGTGAGTGTTGCTCGATTTCACTGTATATTCATTTCTTTGTTAACTCCAATATTAATTTTAATTGTACTGTATTAGTGATGAATTGGAGTGACGAACAAACTATTAGCTTCGTAGAAATGTATCGTGAACGCAGTTTACTGTGGGATTCGACTGATTCACAATACAAAAACAAAAATAAACGGCAAGATAGATTTATGGAGATTGCGGTTTCTTTCGGCACTGACAAACTGGAAGTAGAAAAGAAGATCAAGAATTTTCAAAGCCAGTTTGCTAGAGAAAAAAAGAAAGAAAATGAATCGAGAAAGACCGGGACTGGAGCAGATGAAGCATACACCAGCAAATCGTTTGCATACAAAGCCATGATGTTCTTGGCCGATAGAAACAAACCTAAAAACACTCAGGATACAGAGGTAATTTTAAATATGAACTATCGATATTAATAACCTAAGTTAACCTTACTTCATAACCAAAACTAACATAACCTAGTTTTACATAACCTAACCTAAACTAACATAACATAATAGTAACATAAATATTAAACATAAATAAACAAGTTATACAAAATGTAATGCAATTTATTAGTTTGTTGCCAATATTACTTGAAACCAATACACAAATCACAAAAATAAAAAAAATATGATAATTACATTATCAGTCATACAATAAAATGCAAAATCATTTATCTTACTGGAAGTCCAGTTCCCCTTGCGCAAAAACAAAATATTCTACAATAGCATTTCTAACCCTCTGAGCATCAGTACTACTTTTCCTTGGAATTTTAGGCAAGTTATTTAGTTGACTAGTTGCCGGATCTTGCCTACATAGGCCTTGAATAACTTCTCCACTTTAAGATTGTTCCGAGTCCAACAACCCAATTGAGCAGTAAACATTTCTTGAACTGCTTTTCCTTAAAAAGTTATGTAAATATAGTACAGCCAATGTCACTTTTGTTGCTACATCTGGCTGCAATAACATTGGTTTTCTAAATACACGAAAACTGGAAGACAATGCATTTTCTGAAACTCTTCGCGCCCTGCTTAATCGGTAGTTAAATGTCCTTTCCTTTGTTCTCTTGCTATGCAATCCAGAAAAGGGCTTCATAACGTGAAGTGTCAATTTAAACGATTCGTCTCCCACAAAGACAAATGGCATCGTAATGCTTGATAGCGGCAAAAGGCGTGAAGGTGCATCGTGTTGTCCTCTAAACATTTAAAAAACATACTATTAAGAACACCACCATCCGAAATCCTTCCCTGGCAACCAACGTTCGCGTATATAAAATTGTAGTTTGCGTCCACTACAGCAAGCACGATAATACTAAAAAACCCCTTGTAATTAAAAAAATTCTGTGCTTGAATGTACTGGTGCTTGAATGTTTATGTGTTTCCCGTCAATGGCACCCACACAGTTGGGATAGTTCCACTTGTCATTGACATGTTTTGCTTTACATTCCTATTCCTCAGCATTTCTCGGCATCTGTAAAAAGAGAAAAAAAAACAATAGCATTTAAAACCATATTGTAGGCTTATTAAAAATCATTTATACAAAACTAGATTTGTGTTTGGTGACTGATTTTGTACATAAAGTATCTTCATTATTATGACAGACACCCTACGACGTTTTGTATTTAAAATCAGGGCTAAATTAAATTTTGATGAGAGTTAAACATGAATTTGATTTATATTCAGTCAATACTAAACAGCTGTTTAATATAGGTAAAACTAGGTACTTAGATTCAAAACTATATCATGTCAAACAAAGGTTGCTGAGTTGTAATTTCTGTATTTAATGGAATACAAGTACTGGTACTTCCATTATAAAGATACACCAAATGTCATATTTTTATTAATATAATCTGAAGGTAACTTTTCTCAGAAGAAAAATTTAACAAAAAACAGTGGCTATATAAGATCTTTTTTAGGTTCCTCAAGATCGAGGGAATGAAGGAATACGGGGTGAAAATGACACAGAAAACGTGAATCAGGTGGAGACATCAAGCGTGGAAGACAACAGTGTAATTGTAAGCACACTACATAAAAGTACAGGAACTTCCCCTAAACAACCAGTTAAAAAAACGCACATTATCTTCAACTTATGCTGCAAATACACCCATCATAAACGAAGCGGTAAACCTGTTAAGATCGATCCAAACGAAGAAGATAGAAAAAGATGAATATGACCTATTTGGGGAACAAGTTGCCATAAAATTGAGAAAAATAACTTCACCACAAGCAAAATTTGCTGCGGCCGAACAATCTATTCACAAGACATTATTTGAGGCAGAGATGGGGTTGGCAGATTACTCCAGTTCCACAGCTCCAAATCATAACGCCTTTATCTATCAATTTCTCTACCAGTCCTATGAACGTTCGGCAAACTCACTTTCAACTTCACCATTTTCTGTCCCTGAGTCAACTGCTCAATCTGATACTAAGTAATATTTCGAGAGCTAACGATGAATACGAGATCCAACATTTATTTTGAGGTTTTTATGTAATTTTATATTTCTAAAATGTATTAACTTAAAAACAATTGTTTTAATTTGAATAAATACTTCTATGTTAAAATTAGTGTTTTACAATTCTTACCTTGACGTAATCTTGTAGCGCTGCTACCAGGGCATCACAAACTGCTGGTACAATATTAGAGATCGATTGCTTTGAAATCTCCAACAGGTAGCCCAATGAAGTGTAGGAATCTTCGGTTGCCAGAAAACGCAGTGTGACTGCAAGGCGTTGGCTTACTGGAATAGCACTTCTGAATGACGTGTCTTTTTTAATGATGTTCGGTGCAATCATGTTCAACAAATTCTCAAAATCACAACTGTTAATTCTAAAAGAGTTTTTAAAACCCACTTCACATCTATATTCCAGATTCAGCTCATGAACTTCATCTAGCAACAAATCCTTTATAAAATCCAGCATACTATACTGTTTTCTGCCTTGTTTAAGGGTAGGCGGTACCCAAAACCTCCGTAGGCGATGACATTTTTGCTGGCTTCCACCAAGTGCAATGATTATTGCAGCAGCTGCCACTGTAATATCTTCTGTATCAATCATTTATAAATCAATAAATAAATCCACTATGTATGTTGATCGACTAGTCCACATATACTAGAGTAATGTGGACTAGTCAAAAGTCATCCGTGTCGATCGACATTGTCGATAAACACGGTCGATCGACATAGTGTGGACACGCCTTTAGATTCGCTGGTCAACACATAGGCCTATCTTATTTTAAAATTCCATCAGGTTACCGCCCCAGGGGCACTAAGATGTATCAATGCAAGCCCTATGGCAATACCATTTTGACAATTGTTCATAATAATTTCATTTATTAGCTGCTGGAATAAACAAACAACTTACTTAGTTCTGAAGTAAATACCATATCAAACCTAACCACAATGCACTTTTGCGATCACATATTTCCAGTAGAAGGAACCTGCTAATTTTTACAAAGGGAAACAAAGCTGTAAATAGTGTTTATAAGTGTTTTATAAAAATTTCTTTTTTATAAACATGATCACATTAAAAATCGTTTAAACAACCTAGAGTTAACTTATTTCATCCATGCTTTGTATTACTGAATTCAATTAGGACAATATAAATCAACATATGATGGATGAGTGCTTTGCTAGTACATAATATAAATACTACAAAAAAATAATCTTCTGGAACTTTTTGTATGATAATAAATAGTTTATGTAAGCACTTCTATGAGGATATTTTTATAAGACCACTCCAGTTTTTAAAAAACTTATTTTATATATCTTTTTAGGAATAAAGAAGGATTGAAAAGAATTCAGCAACTTTATTGAAGAAGAAGATATTGTTTTAAAAATTAGTATTTAACATTCATGCCTGCACATATTTTTGAAGGTTAGTGTCATAATAAAATAAACAAGTAAATTTCCGTTTAGTCTGACTTTGTTGTATGGGTTAGCCAAAGAAAAGACTAATATAATCTGTATATTTGGTAATAAATTATTTGAAACATATACATATTGAACAGTGTATAAATACATAGTGAATAAAAGTATGAGTTGGTCTAAAGAGAAAACGTAGTGTAGCTTGTCACTGCATTTTTTTCTTCGTAAGTAAATAAAGGTTCATAAAACTTGGCTCTAAGTGAGATTATAAATCAAATTTCATAGTGACATTTAAAATTGCTAATAAATTTTTACTTTTAATGGCCTAAAATTAAAAGTAGATTGTGCATTATTGAGCATACCTAATTGAGAATCTACACAAGGCATGTATTTTGTTTAGTCCAAAGATCATCTTACAGGAAATTGCAAAAAATTTTCTTGTAGCCTTCCTAATATTTTATCATCCTTGGTTAACTAGTACGTGTAGGGGTGGGACAATACCTCTGTACGTGTATGGGTGGGCCAATACCACCGTATGTGTATTCCATGATACATCGAACATGGTTTGACAGCAGATCTCTGTGTTTGCTCTTTTCCTTCATATCTGTTTCACAGTATATGTTAAAGTTCACAATGGGTAATTTTTATCTCTTCATCTTAATGTCTTGACTCAAACTAAGAGTTTAAATAAGTTTCTTTTTAACTAGAATCTACAGTTTCCGCTGACAACCGCGTCAAGGTACTAGCTACAATATTTACAAGATGACCAGACGTTTCGCCCATAATGTGATGTGGCATCCTCAGTGGTTTCTCTGAGACAAGATGCCACATCACAGTATGAGCGAAACGTCTGGTCATCTTGTAAATATTGTAGATAGTACCTTGATGGGGTTGTCACCGGAAACTGTAGATTCTAGTTATGACACTGGCCGCATAAGCCTAAGTTCTAAGATCAAGTTCCTTTTTATTTATCCACGTACTGTGCCTGTACGTGGATATAGCTGAATTATTTAAAAAAAATAAAACTGTTTGTTTTCTTTAATTATATTTGCTCAGGACCCAACCAAACATACGGAAATGTTCATTACTTTTCCCAACCCCCACGTGTCTCAGAAAGAGCCTTCATTCTAGCAAGATGTCATCAAAATATGAACGTAATTATACATTTCAGTTTTATAAAACAATATTAAACCATCAGCTTTTGCAGGATCACCTTTCTTTATAAGTAATCTGTTTTAAGATTATATTTTACATAGTAATTCAAAAAGCATGATACCTGTAATGGTACTTCACACTTAACACAGCTGTTCATAGCTTTCTTATAGCACAATCTGCAGTGGAGTTGCTTCTTTTTCCGTGTTCTAGGATCGCTTTCAAAGTTCTTTACAAAGTACAAAGTACCTGAAATATAACAAATTACCTATAATAACAAACTTTAAAATAATTATTTCATTATATCACTGGGTAAAAATACGAATAGTAATAAAGTTACCTAGAGTCAGTTTTTGAAGCAATAGAAGGGTGTTCTCTTCCTGAAACAACCCTCTGTTTCCTTCCACAATTGCCATAATAATCCTTCTGAAGGTGAGTAGATCGTTATCCTCCATATTCTTTAGACATATACCAGAATTTTGAGTGCTTACATCAAGTAAATGAGCAATGATGGGAAAGTAACACTTTTTGATAAAATAAATTATTTATTTTGTCATTATTAATAGCATATGAATAAAAGTCAACTGCCAGAATCTCAAGTAACATGGCTGCGCTACAGTAATATTAACACAAAATGGAAACAGGAGTTCAGCTTGTACTTGTTTAATTGATAAGAAAGTTTTGCCGTCTTATAGCTATCAAATTGGAGGTCCAGGTGCATAACTGTACAGTATAAGTAACTATAACCTTTACTTAAGGTTAAGTTGTTATTTAAATGTACTGTACTATGAAAAACCAGGTTGTTTTTTACATATTTATATTTCTATAGTATTATAAAAATATAAATACTAATTTATGTTTTCAATAATAGACTGGGGCCTTTTTTTGTAATTTCCCCGCCTTTATGTATGAAGTGACTGATTACTCTTTAAACAATATAACATGTTTTTAAATAAGAATAACGATAATATATCGATCTAAGACTGCTCAGTTTTCTTTCCGCTGATTAACTGTCCGCCCATACATGTACAGTTGTTATGGGCTGCCGGTCCACGCATGCATGTACGACGGTACTGACCGACCCATACACTCAAATACGTACATTGGTGATGGCCCACCAACCCAACCCAAATACGTACAGTGGTGATTTACTAAAGTATTCATAAAAATATAAAACATTGTATACAAAACATAAAATTATATATATAGACAGAATATATATAACTAAAAAATTTAAAAAATACCTGCATTTAATCAGTATTATGTGACCAATATATAAAATACAAAAACAAAATTTGGAAATGGTGATTTAAACAAGTACATTATTGATAAACACAACATCTTCATAATTTAAAAGCCATGATTGTATCTTCTTTGTGTAAAGCTTTATATTATTAATGTTTCATGGTAAAATATTAAAATATTTTGTGACGACTCTGCTTTGCTAAAGGGAATGTCAACAAGCATTTGGTTTAACTTAAGCGAACAAATAGAATTTTTACTAAAACTTCTAGTGTTGTAAAAAAATTTTGTGGTCTGATTATTTCCACTTATAATAAAAAATATAAGTAATACTTTAAACACAAATAGGTGTTGGAGTGGAAAATTACCCATTACTTTTTCTATAAATGATTATAAAGGAAGACTATAAAAAGACTATAAAGGAAGAAAGCTTAAATGTTTTTGCTTTTTTAAATTGATTTTTGCAAACTGATTTTGTATTACACATCGTTTTTTAATCCTATATATATATATATATATATATATATATATATATATATATATATATATGTCCCACCCCATTGTATTCCATATTACAGTCTAAAATCAATTAAGACAAAGTATAAATAATAGATATTCGTCACAAAAGTTACTTAACAAATAATTTTCCCAACAATGATTTTAGGTTAGTGTGCAAGTAAGTAACTAGTTTCCCCATGAAATCTTTTCATGAATAAAATACCAAGATCTCAAAAATGTTTTTCTTAATCAATTACTAGACTGTAACAACAATTTTCTGTATTACAGTTTATTTTATGATATTTTAAACAATTGAAAATTAAATGCTTTGAAACTGACTAAATTAGTTTTTTATAATCAGCTTTCATTTTGTTGACTAAACACCATTGTATTAAGTTGTTATTGCGCTCTAAATATTGTCAATATAATTGGCAAAATCCCTCAAAACCCCATTGAAATTCAATTCTAAGAGGTTATTAATAAAGATTAAAATATTGCAGACGACACAGAGCCTCTTATGTGTTCGGTGCAGTGTGCGGCTGGCCTTACTCTAACAGCAAAACATATAAACATTGAAAACACATATCAAATAGGTTCTAAATGACTAACAAAGAGTGCCACACTCAGTGCAAGTTGTAAAGACTACTATATAATCAAGGACATGCCAAACATTATTGATCTGGATGAATTTTAGTTACTGTAGCAACTCTAGACAATTAATGTAATACTCATACAACATTTGATCCAGACCTCATAAGGAATAATTCTAGTAGGCTAGATACAAGTTACAATAATTTGTTTCAGGTTCTGGTAATACGCTTTGATAAATTTGTTTTGAATTTATCATTTTATTGGCGACACTATTTCTTATGTCAACAGAAAGTTACTCCGTCCCCAAATGTAAGATGGAATATTGTCAATGTTTTGGCAGCATACTCAGTGACAGCTCGAGTATACAACGGGGACCACCTCAGCTCAGCAATGCAGGCTGCCACCACACTTCTGTCACTGTCTGCTAGCCTCGCCTCAGGCCAGGTCTACCAGAGTCCAGAGCAGGCCACTGCTGCAGTGCACTTAGCTGCTGTACAGGTACTTTGCTGCTAACGTAATATATATTGCATTTGCCATTCCTTTTTTTCTAAACCTTTTTTGAGTAAATCATATTGGTAAATAAATTTGTAGCAACAATATTTTTCTGTTAAAAATAAAGCTGTAAGACAGTTTGAAAACAATTGCCAAAGTAGCATTCTTTTTAAGGTTTCTTTGCAGTTCAATCATAGCGAAGTGTAATTTCTTATAGTTAAAGCATTGATTTTACTATATTTAGAAGATGGTTCCACCCAATGCTAAATTTTGAGGCACGGAATATGGGAACGATAGTGCTGCTATCTGTTGGAAATAAGGCTATGCGCAGCGCAGCGTGGGGCCTCAAAACAATTTTCGGGCCTCACCACAACTCTCCCATATGGATGGAGTATTTCTTTATATAGTAAAATCAATGTTTAAAGTTATTTAGTAAAGAATCATACCAAATGCATTCTACCAGTTAATCTCCCAATGTATATGTTTTAATGAACTAGTATTTGTAAAGTAAGTTCGTTCAGTTCCTTAATTAAATTTTGATTTGCAATCCTTTTGTTCCAGGACAATTGCTTTATGGAAGGAGTTGATGAGTCCCAGCTGAAAGATGACGTTAAGAGGTTGGTGGAAGGACCATGTGAGTCCAAACAGGAGCAGTTTGTGTTGGCAGCTCTCAGTGACATCCAAGAACTCTTAATCCAGGCAAAATACAAAGCAAAAGGTAAGTCAATCAGCATTGTTTACTGCCAATCTAGACAACACAGCCATATTGTAGTTTTAATGAGAATAATTATTTTAACTAAGGTGAGATCTGGCGATTTTCTGACTAACTAAATGGAAGTTGAAGTTTTTCCAACAACTAGGTAATTATTGTTTTCCTTTGATTACATAGTGAGTATAACCAAGAAACAAAAATTGATTAATATTGTTGGCCCTATTGTTACAGAGGAAAACATTACAAAGCCCAGGATATATAAGATCAATGAAAATGTTCATATAGTATATTTTTGCATATGGTAAAAATCTTATCAAATCTATCCTAAAAAGTTTATTATTGGAAAAAAGATTAACTATTAACAATTAAAAGATAGAAATTAAGCAAGAAAATATTTTAAATTTGTTTATCTACTAACAAATCAACTTTTAGATGGGTCAACATAATTGGAAGTAGGTATTTATTTTAAATTTCTTTTCACATTCTTCCATTGTACTTTTCACATTAAGTACTTCTCTAGTAATGTAGTTTACAACCTCTTTCTAACTTGCCTTCAGTTTTTCAAACACCAACTAAAACACATGAATGTGAGTAAACTATTTCTGGCTAGCAATATATTATTGTGGTCCAAGGATAAGAATCCTTTATTGTCGTTAAACACAGTTGTGTAATAGACATTGTCAAAATAAGTTGGGCACGACTTATACAAACGTTGTAACAAAATAGTCATACAGTTCATAAAAGACTAGGTTAAATATACAAGGTGGAAAAAATATGGAAACGCTTTCACAACTTTTGTGTGACTTCACTTGTAAAAGTAAAATCTTGTACATCATCATGGTTACAAAGAACACACTTTTTGGCATCATTAACGACATTTCATCTTTTCAAGGGGATAGCCCACGAGGAGTTGAACGAAAATCTTCAATTTTAACCTAGGTTGAGTTTGGTATCAAATGAAAGGTCTATTCAAGAGAAATTAACTGTTGCAAACCGGACTTCGAGAGTTTTATCCTTTCCAGAGTAGCGGTCATTTGAATTTCAAAGTAACTAATTTTAACAATATTATTTCTCCTCTAGGTAACGGTTTCAAGTAAATTATTCTGCCAAAAAATAATACTTTATGGAACACAATCATTTAAAAAAATTAAATTAACAAAATATCTATGGAAAAAATAACATTGTGAAAGTGTTTTCATTTTTTTCCACCCTGTATATTGGAGACAAACAACAAAATGGTACTAACAAAACATTTTAAAAGCACATTTATTTAAAATCTTTAAAATCAGTAACACTTAATTCAAAAACTTCATTTACTGAATATTAAAGGTGCTTTAGTAGCCCTTTGGTTGGCACTGGTGGCGCAGTGCTGTAACCCAGCTACATGGGGACAAAGTATTCGGGAGATTGTAGGCGATAGGTTGAATGCTCGGTCCTCTTAATACCGACATGGCGTCCGCTTGATGGTTGCTATTGGTGTGGACCCTACTAGAGAAGTCTGGGGTGTCCAGGTTAGGTGGTAATCATTGTGCGGATGTTGTGTGGGGGAGATAACTGAGTATCAGGCTTGTCAATTAGCTGAAAAATCAGACCAGCACTACGTGGTTCGGATTCCACGTAAAGCTGTAAGTCCCTTAGTTGCCCTGGCTGTTGGGCTATTAATAAATTGCCCTTTCTGAGGAACAGTTGTACTCAGTTAGTAACCAGACTACACTCATATAACCATTCATATTCGCCTTAAAATACCAACAACATTGTGTTGGCGTCTCATATGTAAGAATGGTCAAAACCAATTTAAAATGAGCCAAGGATCCAATATTTCTAACATTGATAGGAAGCTTATTGAAAAATGTCAGACCAGTTACTTTTGCACTTTTAGCAACTTTAGTTAGTCTACAAAAAGTAATGCAACATTATTTTTAGATCTAGTGTTATGTTATGATCATGAATATTTTACATCTTTACTAAACTAACACATTCCTTCTTAATATCCAATAGATCATACAAAGTATACACAGTTAAAACATTTTCACATATATAGACCTACAGTGATCTCTGTTAGTAGCTGTTACAATTCTCACAGCCTTTTTTTGTTCCAACAACACATCCTGTGCCTCAGCAGAATAACCCCAAAGGCAAAATACCATACAATAATATATCTTGAAAAGAGCTACTATAGGCAAGCCTTGTCAGACTTGGGCAGATTCCTGTTTAATGAACTTAATAACGAAACAACTCTTGAGAGCTTATTACAAATACAATCTGTATTATTATTCCACGTTAACTCTCTATACAAAACTATACTTAACAGTTTTAACATTACTTAACTAATCACAGATATTTGATTCACTAGCCTTAATGTTCTTATTACTAAATACAATTGTTTGTGTTTTGTCATTGTTTATACAAAGCCATTTGTGCTAAACTAATCAAATACACTACTAAGGGCATTTCTAGAAGTTGTATTTACAGGATTTACATCTGGACTAGAATTAAACAAGGTTATGGTCATCAGTAAAGTACAGACCGCGCGGCGAAGGTCCGGCCTCGAGCCCGCCGAGCGGTGATAGGGAGGAGACGGGTGGAGGGCCCAATATGCCTGCAGTCCTGGAAACATTCGCTACTGTCAGACTTTCCCACGCTTGCTTCTAAAATAAGTTACGTTAATTGTTATCTACGGATGCACATTCAGTACGTTTCCAGACTGCGTGCGATATATTTGCTTGTGGTTTAGCGTGTTAGGAATGTTTACTCAAGTGTACGATAAACAATTATTTAGTTGGTTATATGTTTGTTTTTATCTAACTACTGTAATGTAATAAGTCAGTTTGTGTGTGTTTTTTGTGTGTGTCCCTTAAGTGTGTTAAGAGTCTGCAGAGCCATACTGGTTTAATTCTCATAAAAACAACGTTATTTTGAATCCATATTTTTATCATTATTTATTTACCACACGTTGTGTATGAGATGTCATTTAAAATGCTATCATATTGCGAATTGGGTTTGCTTTTGATATTATGAATACATACGCCTAGTTTTGAAAAATAGGTGAAAATAAAAACTTCAAACTAAATAATTTTTATACTTATTCTATTAAACTAATTATGAATCCACAAAGCAGTTCAACGAGTAATTTCACTCTTGATCAAATGCAATTTGTTTGGAAAAGACAGTTTAAAAATAACTGTTACATTTTGACAAGCGTGATCATTTGTCCGGTTCGAAAAAAAACATCGTTCTAATGAGATTTAAACCAACATGGCCGACAGCCTCTGCAGACTCTTAAGGTTGTAAAATTAGTGAACGTAAATCCTAAATAGTTTATTCCTTTAGTGGTTCCTGCCTCAACTATGACTCGCTTTATTCCTAAAGTAGCCCAAGGAAAAACTACTAGAAGTCAGGCTAGGGACATTATTTGGAGAGTAAGTGAGTTCATGGCGAATGAGGCCAAATTAAGAGATGAACAACGAATCGCCGTAAAAAAAAACGTTAGAACGAACTGCAGTTGCATGTACCATTTCAAAAACTCTTATAAAGGAAATTCGGCGTGAAAAGTGTTTATTGGACACTTCAGCAGAAGGAGAGTGTTCGTTCACAACTCCCAAAAAATACAAGAGAAAAACAACAGCGACAGAACTAGACGATTTCGACAAATGTGTCGTTAGAAAAACCTTCCATGAGTTTTATAAAACTGACGAGTCACTCCCAATTCGTCATTTTTATTTTAAACCAATTTAAATAATTATATGTATTTTAACGATACGGGAAATTACAGAAATATTTTTCTTAGTGACAGTAAGAAGTATATATTTCTTAGTCACTTAATTTCAATTAAAGTTACTAACTGATTTATAATTTTTATGATATATTTAATAGTTGTTATTGATAGGCTATACGTTTTAATTTGTTAACTTTCAAACTCTTAACCTATTTGATGTTTTTATTTTAAATACTGGTCTTATTATAAAAGATACCAAAATACAAATTCTCCGTAAACGCGTAAACAATAACGCTTTACGATCTGTCTGTGACCGCCTCGCTCAGAATCGATGTTTTTATATGACTAGTAGGCCAGCCAGGAGGCCGGACCTTCAGCGTGCGTACTATACATAGTTTTGGCTACCATATTGATATTTTAACAACATAAAGACATTCTTTAAAAAAATAAATGGCTATACTTACCTCTTGCAAAATGGTAGTCATTTAATTTCTGAAGTTCAACAATGAAATTTTATTGTCGTCTTTTAAAATGGGTTTATGAAATTCATTGCATTACCAGTATTTTTTAATTGATTTGTATCGAAATACAGTAGGACCTTGATAAGTCGAGCCTCAATATCTCGAATTCCTTGATAACTCGAAATTTTTGTAATCCCCTTCAACTCCCCATAACACTCAATACAAAAAAGGCCTCTATAAGTCGATTTTTCATAAATTATGGCCTTGATAACTCGAATTTTTAGGGTTTTCAAAGTCGTGGGTTTAACCTCTACAACTCGAAGTTGGATGGTTGGTCACCTCTATAACTCGAAGTCAACCTCTATAAGTCGAATTTCGCTCAGAGTGACCTCTATTACTCGAAGTTTTAGATATATTTTTCTACTTGAGATTGTTCTTTGTTTGCAACTAGGTCAACACCCCTCCTCCCTCTTGTCCGGTATCGCGCGCAAACACAACAAGTCACCACTTGCACCTGTCTAGCTGACTCACCCCGCACCGCATTGTGTTGTTGTCATCGCCAGTGAGAGGAGTGCAGTAGTGCGTGAAGCGTTTATTACACAAAACAGTAGTGCGTAAGTCATGTCGGTGAAACGTAAGCTAAAAACTTTAACGTTTGAGGAGAAGAGGCAAGTGTTGAAAGCAGTTGACGAAGGTACGAAGAAGAAAAGTGAAATAGCCAAGTCATTCGGTATTCCACCCAACACATTGTCAACAATTCTGAAAAATCGTGGAAATGTGGATTATTTCGTATTTTTAAACATTATTGCTTTGTCAACTTTAATTTTCCATACAGTAATTCATGATAATTTTGTGCAATAAATCGTTATTTTTTATGAAAGTTTTTTTTTTTACCAGTGTACCAACATGATATCTTATGTAGAATACGACGTAGTGGGCTCTAATATTCGAGTTATAGAGGCTAAGTCAATGAAACTTCGAGATATAGAGGTTCTAAGAGAAACTTTATTAGGCATTACTGGACCTCTATATCTCGAATTTTCGGTCATTTTACCTTGATAACTCGAACCTCACTAACTCGAAAACCTCGACAACTCGAATTTTCAACAACCCCCTTCAGATTCGAGTTATCAAGGTCATACTGTACTACATATTTGTAAAATTGTTTACTCTTATTTCAGAAAACTCAAAACTAGAGTCCGGAGGTGAATTTTCCAAGAGGTTCCCTGATGGTCCCAATCCAGTTATCACATCTTCAGAACTGAATAAATTTATCAAGAAAATTGATTTCTATCTATCTTGGGTAAAAGAATATTTCTAATTAATCCTTTTTAGTTAAAATATATATTTCTTTTTTTCTTCATTTTGATAAAATAAATGATTACATCCAAAGAAATTGTCTTATTATCACAAAAACCCAACATTTTTTCTATTTTAAAGGGTTT
>JAQJVL010005658.1:0-33797 GCA_035578905.1 Stictocephala bisonia | reverse complement strand
TAGAGCCTAAAGCCGTGCATGTTTAGTCGATCGGCCGCAGAGAACAATCTAGAAGACGGCCAACCTGACAGACAAAGGTTGGAACACGGAACGACCGAGTCCGAGCCAACGGCCACCAAAGTAAGCGAATCGCCGGGCACGAGCGATCTCAGGCAGCCCGCAGAACACGACGAAAAAAAACGAAATGTACCGGTCAAATGACCCGGTACATTTGGAAGTTACTGTAATTCCGTTGGCTCCGAATAACTTTTCCTCATAAAATAGAACCTGCTTTTACTTTTCGTACAGAAAAATATGAAAAATAAACGTTGTAGTGACATTTTTAATATACTTCTGCATAAAATGAATTACAATTAAACAATAGTGAAACCCTGAAAAAACATGTCTTACCTAAACAACACGTAAGTTAATGACTGTTCTACACGTAACAAAAGCTGCCAAAAATAGCACATATATTAGATGCTAGGACAAGAGAAAATGCATAACATACATCCATTCACTATGGATGGAAATAAAAATATTTGACTTTATCTAACGTTATTATTCAATAACATTATCTCACAGTTTTAATGAATTTCTAATCATTGGTAAGACAATAATCATCACTTAATGTAATTTCACTCTAAATAAAAATAGCTACCCCAGTTATTATGGGCACACTTCTACATTTCGTATTAGTAGTATTAATTTTCCTCTGTCAATATAAAAAAAGTTACTCAGTTATTATGGAACCGACATTTACTAAGGTTTTCCGTTATATTTTTCTTTAAACAGAATAATGTAATGTAATCAACTTACTCATTAATATTTAAATCTACTAATACTGGATTACGCAGTCAAACGGAGAGGTAATGAGATTAGGTGCCCAGTGCAATTTGTGTGCATTGTGTATTGACTTTGTACAGTACTGCAATCAAACTTGGCAATACGGGTGTGCGTAAATAGGAATTGTGCATTTAACAGAATCATCATGTACAAAGGAATTTTTGCATCTATTATAAAAGTCTGGTATAAAAGGAACTAAAAATGTACCCTTGTCATATACAATAATGTTTAACTGTAAGAAATACAAATGGATTTTATGTTATAATTATCCTTCTCCGTGCGTATATTATTTAGTAGATTATACATCGTAAATTTTATATCTGGAAGTTTAGTGAATCACTTTTTATTCAGGGAAAGTAAGTAGGAAACTTAACTATAATTTTCATATAGTAAAAACTTTGCAATACATTCTAATACTTTTACAATCTACAAATAGTAACCCAAGCGAAAACGCCTGAAAATACGAGAAATAACTTAAATGTTGCCTAAACCAACACTCTATGTACTTTTGCATAAATAATAAGTAAATTGACTTCCGTCGAAGCAAGAAAATAATAAATGCTAAAATCGTTCATTCATAGTAATTTATCTAAAATAACGCTAAAGCTATGACAAATTTTTTATATCAAAAATCCTAAATAAATAAAATAATGGTGGAGAACTTGTCCCAAATTATAGTTTATACACATATACTATGACAGGATACGATAAATACTGTATATTGTTTATCTATAATAAAAAATGAAGGTTAATAATGAATAACTCATGTAATACTATACTTCAACATTTATTTGTATCTTTACCTCACACTCAATTACTATTGATTATATGAATACAACTTCAGTGTAAGCTTACGTTATTTACAATCATTCTATTTATATATCATCTATATCAATTGTTGTATTTGAATGTTATAGTTTAATTCTATCTACTAATTGCCAAGGATTATCTTTCCTCTAGGTATGTAACTAATTGCCTTTAAATGTAGTGGTATGGTAAGAATTTTTAAATTAATTTATTAAAAGTTCTACTTCTGCTATGTTAAATTAAATGAGATAGGATAATATCTACGAACATGTAAAATTTTTGTACATATAACGGTAGCAAAACTCTATAATTTGAAGCCTACTCTTGGAAAGGATCAGATGGAATCGGTCTTAAGAATATAAAATAAAAAATATTTTACTAAAATTGTTATACTATATTGGCAGTCACACTTTTAGTATAAAACCAATATATATATCACTTTATTTTAAATTGATCCTCGTTTTGTTAAAAATAATTATATTTCCTTACTTAAAATAAAATAAAACAACAACAATATAAAAGGCACGTGACGTGAATGAATGTTTTCAATTATTGATTATTTTTGCTAATTGTTAAATCACGTATTTTTCGCTATAAAACGTGTTCAATACATATTTTGGTGCGAGATTTTTTTGCAAGTCCATTTATTTATTTATAATTTGTTTAGTAATATTATTTCTTTTGAGTATTTTAGAATATTACCTTAATGGTTGCAAAACATAATATACAGTACTTAAAATAGATAAGCTGAATTTGAGTAACAATGTAAAATAATGTATTAAAAGACATTTATACTTTTGGTTAATCGTTTTCTGTAAAGCATATACAGCATGTCTTAAATGCTTGCTTACAAAAATTATAGAATTATGTTTTTGCAATGCTACAAAATATTTTGACGTAATCCAGATAATCCTTAAAACCTGTTCAAATTATATATCTAGTAAATATGTATCCCAAAGTATTAGGCTATCTTCACATTCCTCTTGTATAAACTATTGTATAAATTATATATAAACCATCAACAACTAATAATTTTAGTTGTCCAATAATCTTAAACTTTTTTTGTAAGTCAATGTAAGCCAACAGCAAATCAATATTTTATATGTTTCTGGGTTTGGAGTAACATTAAGTGCATTGTATTACCAAAAGTAAAAATGATACAGTAAAGTTGTTCTTTATTTTATTTTTGTTTTAAATAAGTAGCAACTATATAAGTTTATTTTGCTCAATCTGTAATGTTTTTACTGCACTTCTCTTCATGTAATAACACTCTACACTTCACCCTAAAAGAGGTATTTGAAACTTGATCGTGAAAGGTGGCCGCTCCAACGCCCTAAATGTTCTTCAAAGGCCACAGGAGCGGCAAAGCTTTGAGCCTACATGATATCCCGCGAATAACGGTGTATTGCCTCCCTCACACACGCGACCCCATCTTGTCGCTTATAAAATATTAAGATCAAAGAATTAAATTTAATTCGGTTTTAGGCTCGAAGGAATTTCAATTGCCTGTAAAACTCCTTTATACGAGTGTTTCTTGTAAAATTCCTTCATTATATTAAAAGGTTTTAAGTGTTGAATTATCTTATATGTGTGTACACTGTTCTATAAATAGATAGTCCATATTTGTTTCGTTATATTTGCTTTTCTTATTTTTAGTTCATTTGTATAACTATCTAATTCTATTTACTATTATAACTTTAATCTAAAAGTTAATACCAGATTTGATTATTTCATTTCAAACTTAAAAATAACTTATAATTAAAAAATATATATTAGTTTGATTGATTCGTTATTTAAATAGCGTGTAAATTATATTCACTGTCCAACAATACATTTTACCCCCTGTTTTAACGTATCAAAAACATCCTAAGTTACAAGCTTACGAGTTTATCCACACTTCTGAGTGGAAAACAGATCCATATTATACGATAACAGTTTGAAGTGTGGGTCGTTTGACATGTCATTTAGGGGAGGGGGGGGGGGTTGTAAACGAGCTAGAAAATATGAAGTGACAAATGATTATATAGAAACAGTTATTATATTAGCAGATAAAGTTTCATCATTTCGTAGCTCGTAGTTATGGGATTTGATCTCTAGAAGTTAAATGATGATACAGATAGAGGTCGAGTAATCAATTACTTTTGGATTGTTATGAATAATTCAATCATAAGTTTATTGTTACCTTATTACATAACATACTAACATGATACATAGATTTCAGTAATTATAACACTGGAGAGAAGAGCGTCCCTAAAATCATAACATATCTACATTATTAATTGAATAACAATTATTCTCTACGTACAATTAGCTTAATTATGCTAATATACTATTTATTTAATAAAACATGAAAATTATCCAGCAATATTTTAGATTTTATAGAAGTAATTTCAAATAAATGATATTTTTATAATAAATTAACTAAATATTAATGGTGCTCATAAGAAAATATCACGGAAATATTTATGAAAGCTGAATCTAGTATCTTATATTGTAACAATATCATACACAATATAAGTGGTATACAGATAATTAATATTAAATAAGTAGTAATGATTTATACTTTAATATGAAAACATTACCTTGAAAATAATTTTAAAAAAAATCTTCGAGAAAATATTTCCTGCAACATAATAACATTCATATTTTAAAATCACACAAGTAGTTTTATAATTGTAATTCATTATCTAATACGACAATGATTAACATTAGCATGCCTTTATATAATTATAATCTATAAAGAAATAAAATAATTTACAATCTGTATCATAATAATTGTATAAGTTACTTCATACGTGTGCATTTCATTTGAATAAACAATAACAATGATTTTAATTCTAAGAGTATACAATCTGAGCAAGAATAAACTAGCCTTTTGAAATAATAATAACGGAAATAATGTTATTGATTCACTCGATAAAAATAATAATAATAAAATAAACGCAAAGAACAGAAATGTTTTTGTGTATCATTTTGAGCATGGCACAATAAAATATATTCAAATTCTGTATAGTTTTAATACGTACATACATACATACATATCCGGAAACCCGCTCCAGTTCACTCCTGGGTTCGGGCGTTCACCAAGCCTCTCCATTCCTGTTTGTTATTCCACATCTCTCTTCCCATCACCTCCCCCCACACAACCCCCCTCTTCTCCACATCGACTTTCACGCCATCCAACCATCTTCCCCTAGGTCTTCCTCTGGGTCTTCTGCCCACCACTTCCATCTCCTCCATTCTTCTAGGTATTCTTTCTTGTCTCATCCTCTTCACATGTCCGTACCATCTTAACCGTGACCTCTCCACCCCCATTCTCAAACTCTCTTCAGTTAAACCTCTTCTTATCTCGTCATTCTGGATCCTATCTCTTCGTGTTTTGCCTTTGATGGCTCTTAGAAATCTCATCTCCCCCGCTTGTATCCTACTCCACTCCCTTTCCGATAATCTCCACGTCTCAGCTCCATACGTCACCATGGGTTTATAATAAGTTTTAAACATTGCTACCTTGGCCCTTTGTGGTACACTTCCATCCCATACCAGGTGTTTCACGCTTCCAAAAAACCTACCACCCACTTCCAATCTGTTACTTATTTCTTGCTCCATTTTCCCATTGCTCGATAACACTGTTCCCAAATACTTAAACTCCTCCATCTTCTTCAAGCTCTCCCCATTCAACTCCACGACCCCTCCCAGGTCCGTATCTCTACCCACCACCATCACCTCACTCTTCTCCATGCTCACCTTCAGACCTCTCTCCATCATCTTTACACTCCACTTATTCAATACCTCCTGCACTTCTTCTATACTTTCCCCCCACAACATAATGTCGTCCGCAAACAACATCGCATTCACCCCTCCTCCTACATCCTCCTTAATTTCCCTCAGCATCACCTCCATTATTACATTGAACAAAACTGGTGATAAAACACTCCCTTGCTTCAGCCCCTTTTTCACTTCAAACCACTCAGTATTCCCCATACTAGTTCTAACCCTACATCTATGTGTCCTATATAACTCCTTCATCCATCCAATCATTCTTTCATCTATTCCTATCCTCCTCAAGCTCTCCCATATACTACTTCTGTTAACAGTATCATATGCTTTTTCCACATCTATGAACACCATGAACAACTTCTTGTCATATTCCCAATACTTCTCGATCATTTGCCGCACTGCAAAAATCAGATCTATGGTGCTTCTTCCTTTCCTGAACCCATGTTGTTCCTCACCCATCTGTTCCTCCACTGTTCCTTCTATCCTGTTTAACAATATTCTTTCAAACACCTTGGTCACCTGGCTCGTCAAAGTTATTCCTCTATAGTTTTTACACTCTCTTCTGCTCCCCTTCTTGTGCAGTGTTATAATTTCTCCCTTTCCCCAATCGTCCGGTACTCTTCTACTCCTCCATACACATCCAAACACCCTCTGCAGCCAATGTATTCCTATAGGACCCAATGTTTTGATCATGTCTATTGATATCTCATCCGGTCCTGCAGACTTCCCATTTTTCACTCTTTTCAAAGCATCCTCTGTCTCCTTCCAACTTATACCTTCCAAACCCTCCAGATAATAATCGTTGTCTTCTTCCTCCCCATCAATATACCCTTCATTCAGTAGTTTTTGAAAATAATTTTTCCACACTCCTTTGATTTCTTCACCCCCCACCAGCTCTCCGTCTTCTCTTTTCATCGTCAGGGCACTCTCTGTTTTCCTTTTCTTGTTTTTCATCATGCTGTAAAATAGCTTTTTGTTTCCTTCCATATCCCTCTCCAACTTATCTGTGAATGACTCCCAAGCTCTCTCCTTCGCTTCTCTTACTATCTTTCCACTTTCCCTCTTTTTCCTTATGTAGTCCTCTCTATCTGCCTGGGATCTTGACTTCCACCATTTCCTCCAAGCTCTATTCTTTTCCTTTACCCCCCGTCTTGTCTCCTCATTCCACCAACACGTTTGCTTATCTCTCTTCCTTCCCGATGTTCTTCCACATACCCTTTCCGCTGCGCTTACCAGTGACTCTTTGAAGAGCTTCCATTCACTTTCCACATCACCTACTTCCGTCCTTGGTAAGTGTTGTTTCACTATCCTCTTGAATTCTTCTCTTTTTTCCTCCTCCAGTAATTTCCAGCATTTTATTCTTCTTATAGGTTTGCTTGTCGCAACTTCTTTCATTTTAATCCGAAACACCCCGACCAGCAGCCTGTGGTCCCCACCCATACTCACGCTGGGTATCACCTTCACATCCAGGATTTTCCCCCCCCCATTCCCTGTCCATTATGATGTAGTCGATGACACTCTTTTGTACCCCATCCCAGCTGTATCTCGTCACCATATGACTCTCTCTCTTTCGGAATTTCCCGTTTCCAATCGTCAACGCATTCCTTTGACACATATCCAGTAATCTCCTCCCTTCCACATTCCTATTCCCATATCCAAAACTCCCCATCACCTCCTCATATCCCTTCCTATCAACACCAATTTGGGCGTTTAGATCACCCATTAGTAAGTTCACATTTCCTATTTGGTCTTCCATTTGTTCTTCAAACACTTCCTTTTCCTGCT
Organism: Stictocephala bisonia; assembly: GCA_035578905.1. NCBI lineage: Eukaryota > Metazoa > Arthropoda > Insecta > Hemiptera > Membracidae > Stictocephala > Stictocephala bisonia. The sequence goes on along the minus strand of JAQJVL010005658.1, from coordinate 26,603 downwards.
CTGTGCATCCTGTCTGCGGTGCATAAACTTGCATTAATCTTATTTCCCTGTTTCCTTCTCTTATTCTTATTATTATCAACCTATCCGATATATATTCAACTCCTTCCACCTTCTCCTTCATCCTCTTATTAACCATAATAGCAACTCCATTCCTTCTGTTCCTGCCTCCACTCCAATACAACATCCCTCCCCCTCTTATCTCCTTTTCTCCTTGTCCATTCCATTTCGTCTCACTTAAGCCCAACAAATCCAGCCTCCTCTCATTCATCACATCTATTAGTTCTTCCACCTTGCCTGTTAATGTCAATATGTTCAATGTACCAATTCTCATCCTGTTTCGTTTCTGGTCCGTATCCTTTAATCCATCCTTCCGAGGCTTAGTTCCATTGTTGAAAGCAGTTTTAGACTTCACCACCGGCTTGCTGGGCCTGACGTGGTTGTTTCACCAGAGCCCCGTTAGCCGTCACTGTTTCAGGGTTCTTATCAGACCGGACCAGCTACCTTGGAGGTGCCAGGGACAAGTCCCCGCTGGTATACGCTCTTGATAAGCTATCCCCTACTTTAGTGCCGTTGCCCTAAAGTAGGGGATAGCTTTAATACGTATAAGTCTCAAATGCATTTATTTTATTAAAATTGGAAGAAGCAGTAACATTGGCTATTACCAACATCTGTGTACTGCAGTGCCGTCAGATACGTGCAAGAACCGTTTGCAATGTGAGCTTATATATTCACAAACTGTGTTTATAACTGCTATCATATTGCACTGGGGTTTAAAAAGAATGCTATGAGGGTTTTACTTAACGGGGAGTTTTATTTCGGAGAGCTCTAAGAATTTCATATTATTAGATTATGTTATAAAATCTAAAAAAATGCATGTACCAAAATATTCAATATATGACTAGTTTAGTTTATCTATAAAGTTATTTTGAAATAAATAATGATTTCAAAAGAAAACTTCACTTGCACCTACAAACCAGTTGAATACCTAAAAATCGTGTCTAGGAATTTCAAACACTATTATTTTCTTATTAAAGCATATTGTAAGTCTATATTTTAGTGCTGGATGATGCAAACTTAAGCATGGTCTAAATATAACTGTCAAGTGTTTAAAAATAAACTAATGTGAAGTTACTGTATCAGCATGATGAGAATAGACTGAGATACGGTCTATATTATTTTTGAAGGCACTTTACGTCGTCACGTCGGCCTCGTGTTGTTAACGAACAACACAAAACAACATTGTTAACTAACCTAAGCAACGTTTAATAACGTATCGTATTTTAACACAGTAATGGTTGATGAGCATTAATAATAAATTTGTAATGAAAATTAATATTTTTAAGCGTTTCAATTTTAACTGAACAAGCTACTAATTTTTATTCATTTGAATTCATAAAAACTTTGCTATAAATTACAGTTTTGTGTTAATTATTAACAATTTACCTATTCCTAAAATGAAACTTGATAAATATAATATAAATAATATAATTTACAAGCAATGTAGTCTTTCGTACTGTTGTCTGTAGAAATAGAAAATCTATTCTTGGTATGTCTAGGCTAGGTCAAAATAGTCAATTAAATAATTTTAATATTCATCCCTACTTTAAGATGATTCATCTTCATTGTTATCGCCGTTGTTATCATTAATTGATCCAATGCATTTTCCTTCATATCATCTTTTACTTAGTAATCTTGTTCAGCATATTTTATATTTATTACTGTATATTACACTGTTTTATTAAATTACGGTTTTACGGTAGAATTAGTAGTTTTACACCTAAATGAAAAACATTGATATTTGAATGAAAATATTAGTAATTTAATTAAACAATTAACAGATTTACGCATTTACTGTAGTATTGAGTAACTTAAAGTGCGCATAAATGTGAACGCGCCTTCATTATCGTGATACTCTACGAATTACACGGATGATTTGAGGCCCACTCCAGGGCTCCTCTCGTCGTGCGCCAACAGTAGTTTATATCTATATTATACAATTACAATTATATTACAACTATATTTAAAAGCTTAACTTAATATACTGACCAATCACACTTCCTCAAAAACGTTGAGGCTTTAATCAATAAAACGTACTACAAAAACTATTTCTTAAGGCACATATGCATACCAATGCATACAAAAGATCTTTAACGTAGTTTATCCTAAAGCACTAAATAAATCAGGTAATAAATATCCCGATTTCAGCCTTTAAAAGTCTTTGTAACCATTAAAAAAACGAACGAGAGAAATTAAGATGGCGCAACTTGACATATTAAATTGTCACATCAAGTGTTTGACAATGCGAGAGTGTCATGTTAAGAAAAAGTAGAATAGTGTACAAGTGATGGTTTAGCACCTAAGCAAGCAGGATGTTTTTAAAAATATAAAACATATTCATAATCAATACAACCCAAAGCTTTGAGTTAGAATTTGTGTTTAGGAAGTCTTAAAAAAAAAAAAAAAAAAAATAGTCGATCATGGTAAAATCAGATTTCAACACCAATTCTCATTTTTTTTTTCAGGGAATGCTTAACTTATTTTGTATGTTTAAACTCTAAAATTATTTGATTTTTCAAGTTACCCTTACACAATCCTAATGAAAATGCTAAATAAATGTAATTATTGTAGATATTACTTATATCCATAGCTTTAGCGCATTACATACTGCTTTATGAAACACGAAGCTAATTTGGTTATGGAGTGGTTGTATACACAGTGTGTTGATTTTGCACAGAACTACCAGCAACTGTTTGTCGTTATTGTATGTACACACAAATCAGGTATTGTGTGTGTACAACCGTGAACTAAATTATCTAATGGAAGGTAGGCAAAATCGAACACGTAATAGAGAGGCCTAGCAATATGTAGTAGAGCATTTATAAGGATTAAATTATTTCTTTCAGAAAAAGGTATTAAGGTATGCAAAATCGTTGTTCAAATGTTGGTTTCCTCTTTATCATCGGAATCAAACATTTGGAAAGAAAAGCACAACACTAAAATATTGAATACACAATAAATAAGATCTATAAATATACCGAATGAATTGAATTAAAAACAACTCGCTATAAATTTAATTTTATTTAAAAGAGAATTTCAGGCTTTCGTTTAAGAAATTATAAAACGTTTTGACTTATAATTTAATAGACAATTAATGCCAAAAAATTATCTATTTAAATTTTATGTAATTAAAGATCGTCACATATAATTAGAGACGCATGCATAAACGTGAACAGAAATATATGTAGTTTTCTACAACAAATTGGTACATGTAGCTTTCTACAACAAATTGGTATATGTAGCTTTCTACACCAAATTGTTACATGTAACTTTCTACAACAAATTGGTACATGTAGCTTTCTACAACAAATTGTTACATGTAGCTTTCTAAAACAAAAGCTTTCTACAATAATTTGGTAATTGTAGCTTTCTACAACCAATTGTTACATGTAGCTTTCTACAATAAATGGTACATGTAGCTTTCTACAACAAATTGGTACATGTAGCTTTTTACAGTGAGACAGTGTTTTATATAGAGCAAAAAAAAGCCACTATTTCTATTTTTTTAAATAGAGAAAAAAACACACACAAAAACTAAATAGTAGAAGCCATAAATTTTTACCCGAGATAGTAATAGTGCAGGCTCGAATACTGTCTTTGACGTAAGTTTTTATCAGTCATATTAGCTTGTATTGTTCTAGTTGTATCCCTTACTCTGTCTGAAGAAGTTTACTACACAGATCAAATAGTCCATTACGAATGGGAAGGGTAAGGTTAAAGAGGAACTCGTTGTACTATTAAAAAGAAATACGCATTTTTCATAAGGTGCAGAGGCTATGATACTACCACTGAATCAAAATATTTTAAACGGGATCTGTTTGTTTAATTTGTTTGTAACTGGTATAAGAAGAGATCTATTAATATTAATGATACTTTTGTGATGATATGATAACCGTAATAAAAACCAAACAATCACTAAACTATAATAATTTGTTATCTTTTAGAACAGAAAATTGGTTGAAGTGTTGTTAGTTTTTGTTAGAACATAACATTGGTTGAAGTGTTGTTAGTATATAATCTTATGATTTATTTATTAACTTTCTTCCATGTTTAAAACATGAATAATAAGTATTTTTGTGAGTTTAAGTTCATAATTATTTTGTAATTAGGTTCTTATATTGTTGATATTTTGTTAAATATATAGTGAGAATATTTTTATAAATATTTTAAATTTTATTTTGTATTTTTTAGTTACATTATTTAATTGTTTTATAGCTATTCCATTTGAACAACAGAAATAATAAAAACAATATGTATATATATATGTATGTATATATATGTATCAGTATTGATATATAAAGTAGTTTGGGCCCAGCAGCAGTTCGGGCCCACTATGCGGCTGGGGTCAAACTGCTGCGAGCATATATCAATTTCCAATATATAACTTTAGACGTTCAAAGCAGATTGGGCTCACCTATCTGACAGTTGTTTGGCCTCATACAAATGTATGTTCGGAGTAGTTTAGGCTCACGTAGCCTACCAGTTTGACCTCAGCAATTCACACAGTACTTTGGCCTCAGTTTTTTGTATGAGTACAGTAGTTTGGCCTCACCTGTCTAGTCTAAGCAGTTTGGCCTCATCCATTTTGGCACCACAGTACAATTGAAATTGGCGCTAAACATTAATTTACAAATGAATGTATTTGTCGTTTAAAGGATATGATTTTATTGCGTAGATAACAGCTCATGTTAAAACAAAATACGAAAAAAATCTATTCCTAATATATATCCAGAAATGCCTGAAAGAATAAATTAATAGTAAATATTTCAATTTAAACCACCAATTAACAGAGTACTGTAGTATTTTGTAAGTCAGAGATCTTTTAAGAACAGTTACAGACGTTCAAAAAGTGACCAACATGGGTAGTACTTGTTATTAGCTTGGGATGCATCCGTGGTAATCATTGGTAGTATCTGTAATTATTTTGGGTAGAGTCTATGGTCAACGTAGGTAATAACTGTAACTACGTTGGGCAGCACCTGTGGTCAACTTTTGGGTAGTATCTGTGATAACCTTGTGTAGCACCCGTGGTCAACTTGGGCAGTACCTGTGATTACCTTGGTTAGCAGCTATGGTCAACTAGAGTAGCCACCCGTAATTACCTAGATTGAAAACCGTGATGAACATTGCTGGCAACTCGTGATTACATTGAGGACCCGAAGTCAACTTTGGTAATATCTCAAATTACGTAGGGTAGTATACGTGGTCAACTGTTGGGTACTATCTGTGATTACCTTGGGTAACATACGTGGTCAACTTGGGTACTGCCTGTGATTACCTTGGGTAACACTCGTGGTCAACTTGGGTAGTGCCTGTGACTACCTTGGGTAACACCCGTGATCAACTTGAGTAGTGCCTGTGATTACCTTGGGTAACACCCGTGGTCAACTTGGGTAGTGCCTGTGATTACCTTGGGTAACACTCGTGGTCAACTTGGGTAGTGCCTGTGACTACCTTGGGTAACACCCGTGGTCAACTTGAGTAGTGCCTGTGATTACCTTGGGTAACACTCGTGGTCAACTTGGGTAGTACCTGTGACTACCTTGGGTAACACCCGTGGTCAACTTGAGTAGTGCCTGCGATTACCTTGGGTAACACCCGTGGTCAACTTGGGTAGTGCCTGTGATTACCTTGGGTAACACTCGTGGTCAACTTGAGTAGTTCCTGTGATTACCTTGGGTAACACCCGTGGTCAACTTGAGTAGTGCCTGTGATTACCTTGGGTAACACCCGTGGTCAACTTGAGTAGTGCCTGTGATTACCTTGGGTAACACTCGTGGTCAACTTGGGTAGTGCCTGTGATTACCTTGGGTAACACCCGTGGTCAACTTGAGTAGTGCCTGTGATTACCTTGGGAAACACCCTTGGTCAACTTGAGTAGTGCCTGTGATTACCTTGGGTAACACCCGTGGTCAACTTGGGTAGTGCCTGTGACTACCTTGGGTAACACCCGTGGTCAACTTGAGTAGTGCCTGTGATTACCTTGGGTAACACCCGTGGTCAACTTGGGTAGTGCCTGTGATTACCTTGGGTAACACTCGTGGTCAACTTGGGTAGTGCCTGTGACTACCTTGGGTAACACCCGTGGTCAAATTGAGTAGTGCCTGTGATTACCTTGGGTAACACCCGTGGTCAACTTGGGTAGTGCCTGTGATTACCTTGGGTAACACTCGTGGTCAACTTGGGTAGTGCCTGTGACTACCTAGGGTAACACCCGTGGTCAACTTGAGTAGTGCCTGTGATTACCTTGGGTAACACCCGTGGTCAACTTGAGTAGTGCCTGTGATTACCTTGGGTAACACTCGTGGTCAACTTGAGTAGTGGCTGTGATTACCTTGGGTAACACCCGTGGTCAACTTGGGTAGTGCCTGTGATTACCTTGGGTAACACTCGTGGTCAACTTGAGTAGTGCCTGTGATTACCTTGGGTAACACTCGTGGTCAACTTGGGTAGTGCCTGTGATTTATCTTGGGTAACACTCGTGGTCAACTTGGGTAGTGCCTGTGATTACCTTGGGTAACACTCGTGGTCAACTTGGGTAGTGCCTGTGATTACCTTGGGTAACACTCGTGGTCAACTTGGGTAGTGCCTGTGATTACCTTGGGTAACACCCGTGGTCAACTTGGGTAGTGCCTGTGAATACCTTGGGTAACACTCGTGGTCAACTTGGGTAGTGCCTGTGATTACCTTGGGTAACACTCGTGGTCAACTTGGGTAGTGCCTTTGATTACCTTGGGTAACACTCGTGGTCAACTTGGGTAGTGCCTGTGATTACCTTGGGTAACACTCGTGGTCAACTTGGGTAGTGCCTGTGATTACCTTGGGTAACACTCGTGGTCAACTTGAGTAGTGCCTGTGATTACCTTGGGTAACACCCGTGGTCAACTTGAGTAGTGCCTGTGATTACCTTGGGTAACACCCGTGGTCAACTTGAGTAGTGCCTGTGATTACCTTGGGTAACACTCGTGGTCAAATTGGGTAGTGCCTGTGATTACCTTGGGTAACACCCGTGGTTAACTTGAGTAGTGCCTGTGATTACCTTGGGTAACACCCGTGGTCAACTTGGGTAGTGCCTGTGATTACCTTGGGTAACACTCGTGGTCAACTTGGGTAGTGACTGTGATTACCTTGGGTAACACCCGTGGTCAACTTGGGTAGTGCCTGTGATTACCTTGGGAAACACCCTTGGTCAACTTGGGTAGTGCCTGTGATTATTTTAGGTAGCACCCGTGGTCAACTTGAGTAGCCACCCTGATTGCATTGGATAGCACTCTTGGTCAATGTGGGTAGTACATGTTATTACTTTGGGTAGCACCCGTGGTTAACGTGAGTATCCACCCCTGATTACCTTAGGTAGCATCCGTGATGATCTTGGGTGTGACCGTGGCTGGACCTTGGGTAGCATCCAGGGTTTATTATTGTTTGGAAAATAGAAAATGTTTGATTATTTTCTGGGGTCGACAAGGTTAAATCTACCTTCGGCACCTTGACGCTGTCGTGCCTATGTGCATTAGACATTAGAGCAAAAAATAATATTGGGGAAACAGTTTTCATCAGTAACGATTGTGTCCGTTCTGCGTTTACCTTCATTATGTAGTTCTCGTAAGCAATGTAAATGGAAATCAAACTGAATAACTGCTAACCATGTATTATTTTTAATATCAGAATATAAAATACGTCTCTTCAAGTTTACAGAATGATTTATTGTTATAAATGAAATATAAATAATAATGCATTATATCAGGCATCTGGCCTAGTTTCACATTTTATTAGTGGCCTACGATATCACATAAGACGTTAAATACTCTTGCTATAGCTGGATAATTGCAACATTTAATACTGTATCTATCTGTACTATTTTTAACTAAACATGGTGTGATAAAAATTTATTATAGCATACAAAAATACAACTGACTAATACAACTAAATTATACGTAGTACAAACGCCACTATACAAATTGGTTAGTAATTCTGATTGTTATGTAAAATGAAATATTAATTCATTATTAATACAAACATACAAGACATAACGTAATAATAAAAATTGTTTATATTTTTTTCTGTTTGTTTTATAAATTATTATGTAATCTGGAGATAATGTAGTGTGCTTGGGACGCCTATAATGCGTAAGAGTTGAAAAGTTATAATAACGTATTGGTTCTCAGTTTTTTGGTTTGTCCTCCTTTTTCCGCTTCAGAGTCCTCAGTCAAAGAAGAAATATGTTGTAAGCCTATTCATTATTGAGTCATCAAGGAAGTGGAGACGCCTGTTAGTCTGTTTGATTGTTGTCTCACACATCTACTTCCCCTTGTTTAATAATCACACTGACATTTTTAGAACCGTAACATCAACACAGCATAACTTAAAACTAGACTAAACACATAAGTCAATTCAATAAAATATCAGACTACAGTTGAAACAATATTGTAAGCATTCGATCCACTATATAACTCACCAAGAGGCTACTTCCAAAAGTGCTATGTTAGCATTGTATATATCCATATACTACGACAATTTGTAACTGTCATACTTATTGTAACTGAAATGAGAGTGGTAGTGCTATTTACTCAATCATCCACCTATATACGGTCGGTAAAATAGTTTGTAAGAAATGTCAAAAAATTACAGTGGTAAAGACCTACTCACCCACCAATATCCATAACAATGTACGTGTATGTGTGGCGGGTGTGCCAATACCAATGTACGTGTATTGGTAGTTGATGGGCCAATACCATTGCATGTGTAAGTGTGGGCAAGTGAGTCAATACAACTGTGCGGATATGTCAACCTTATGGGTTGACAGGTGGGTCAATATCACTATACGTGTGAGAGTTAATAGGTGGGTACTGGGTACAATGGTATTGAACCACCCACCCTCACATAAACGTACACTAACTCATATACATACAGTGGTACTGACCCACCCACAAACCCATAAACGTACAGTTAATACAACCGTACGAACCACCCCCTTTCAACCCACACCAACAAACGTCATTACCACTTTTAAGTATGAGTGAGCGGAGGGTCATTACTATTGAACGTGTATAAGTGGGTGGGTGAGTAATTATCACTGTACATGCATGGGTGGGTGGGTGGGTGGAATAATACCACTGTATGTGTATAAGCGGGCGAGTGGGCCACGTCCATTGTACGTGTAAGGGTTAGGCGGTGGGTCAATACAGAATTATTAAACCACTGTCATGGGTGCGTCTGTTTTAAGGCACATGCGAACATTGAAAAGCAAGACAGCTAGTTTGAACCAATGTCCTCCTCTGTTATCTCGTTGGATAAGCCAAGTCAATTTACTATTTAGTGAAATATATTAGTTAAATTTTGTTAGTATATAACAAATTGTAAGCTAAAGCGGTAAGCACCTTTCTCAAATAAACGAACATACCATAAACGTACATGTACGTGGGTGGCTTGTTGTATGGATGGGTAGGTGAATCAATACCACTGTGTATGTTAGGGTAAGCGGGTGGGTACATTTGTATTGAACCACCCGCCCACCCATACACGTACAGTTAATACCACCGTGCGAACATTCCTTTTCAACCCACACCAACTAACTTCACTACTACTGTCCTGTGTGGGTGGGTGGTGAGTCGTTACCACTGTACGTGTATGTAAGGGTGGGTGGGCTAATACTAATGTATGTTCATGGGTGTGTGAATTGGTCAATGCCACTGTATTTGTATGGGTGGGCGGGTGTGTCAATATTTACTTGTATGGTGGGCGGGTGGGTTTACGTAAAACTGCACGTGTATGGGTTGGATGGTGAGTCAATATCCGAGTGGGTATTGAAGTATTCAACCACCCACCCATCCATATACGTACAGGAGTACTGACCCTTACGTCCACTAATACACATAACGTGGTATTGACCTACCTGCTCACCCATAAACATACAGTTTACCACCGTGCGAACCTTCCCTTTCAACCAACACCAACAAACGTCACTACCACAGTCGTGTATGGGTGGGTGGTGAGTCATTACCACTGTACGTGTATGTGAGGGTGGGTGGGTTAATACCACTGTATGTTCATGGGTGTGTGAATTGGTCAATGCCACTGTATTTGTATGGGTGCATCAGTATCACTGTCTATTTATGAGTGAGCGTTTTCCTAAGTTTGTCTGTAAGATAATTCCACCCCAAAAAAACAAACTATTCTGTATTATGGAATTTCCTAATGCAAAATAAAGTGATTTTAACAAGTTAGTACTGAAAAATTTCGTAAAAGTAAAAGTTTCTTATCGATGATATTAACTTCATTTGCAAATTCCAAACTTATTTTTTCAAAATCAAATCTTTCATGAAGTGTAATTGCTAAGTATTTAATACTACCTACTTTTTCTAATGGTTTACAGGTGCAATCGCGTATGTTACAAGTTCTTGTATTAAATATTATAGGAAAGGATATATTGTTATGTTGAAAATGATTTATTGACCACTCTCTCAACAACAAAAGGTTCCGTTGACATTTTTGTGGGAATAAAAAAGAACTATATCATCTGCAAAAGCACTGAACTTACAAAAACATTTTGAATTAGTAAATAATTTATTATAATTAAGAACAGAAGTGCAGATACTTCAGACCCCTGAGGAACGCCAGCTTCCAATAACTTGTCACTACTACAAAATTGTCGTTTTTTACTTGCTGTTTTCTACACATTAAGAAACCTTTAAACCAATAAAATTCAATTCTTCTTACTCCAATAGCTTCCATATTTAAAAGAATTCTGTGACCGACCTTATCAAAAGTTTTTTTAACCCTATTTCCGGGCCATCAACCCACTTAGGGCTCATGATACTTTTCGCTCATCCTGGCCAAGTGCCCATTATTTACGGTCGATGGACTAAAAGTGTTGCGCGCAAATTATTTATCAATGTAACGCAATGAAATTAGTAATATCGACGCATACTTTAACTAAATTTACATATCAGAAAGTTTTTTCTTGATATCTGCAATAATAAACCAATGCCAAGTGAAAAACAAAACTAAAACACAAGTGCGGAGTTCAAATGGCTTGCTAAAATTGTTCATCCTTGACAAATTCTAGACACTAACCTTAATGCCATAAACGCGGGGTTGAAAAACCAACCAACACAGCATTCCATTAGTGATTCTAGGGCATTGGTGATTCATTAGTATTATTTGTCACTTATTAGCTCTCCATTAATGAATACAGTTTTTGTATAAACATCTTCGCTTGCATTACTTCTGTTACTTTCAATTATACACATTATTTCAAAATAAACCCTAACAAATTGTGTATGTTCTTCTTCATACAAAGATTTTCTACAATAACATGTATAAGGAAAAAATCTCATAAATGTTTATATATATATATATATGTTTGAACAGTGCATTTTATTTTCAAAAAATGTTGTAAAAAACCATTTGTAGCTTATAAATGTATCTTAGATGCAATTTTCATTATTTTTGCATTCTGATACGTGATTTCTATTCAGGATTTGACATACTAAAACGAAATATACAGGTTAAAGTAATCTAATATACAATTTATTTTTTAATTGAAACTAGTATTGGAAATGTTACGAAATGTTTTTGTGTTATCAGTAAAACGTTTGTTATCTTCACACATAATAAAATATTTACACTTGGTTCATACTATAAAATACTTTTTTAATTCATAGTAAATTTGATGTTTTAGAATACACATATTTTTTCATAATTGTATAGCTTTTTGAATTGTGTATAACATACATAACATTTTAGTGGTGCACGATTCTCAAATGTTTGTTTTTTCGATAATAATAATTACCAATTTGTTATTTATTTTTTATTGGAAATCTTATTACTGGATACTATTTAGCAACTAGATAATTGTGTTTTGGTGATCTTGGAACTGTTCCTAAAAATATGTCTTACCTGCTATAAGAGTTTAAGGTTATGAAAACATGATGTGACAAATCGAAACTTTTCATTCTCTTCAAGATTTCTATTCTTTGCAATATCGTTACCCAAATTGCAATATTTTTAAATAAGGGTAGGGTTCATAAGAATAAAAACGAGATATAGTTTTATAATGTACGACTCTATTTACTATGTGTTATTGCAGTTTCAAAAAAAATAAATAAATACATAAATTTAAAAAAAACTTACAATGCCCCGAAAACATCCCGTCCGACTGAGATGGTTTGCATTTCCTTGATCTAAGTTAAAGTTAATAAATAAGCCAACAGTTTTAAAGCTAGAATTTCAGCTGTTAAAAATTCTTTCAGTTACTTCGATTAATGCATCCTCAGTTGACTTCCCTTTTATAAAACCTAACTGGCTATTATGCAACAAATCTAAATTGCACAGATAATTTTGTAGTCTATTCACCAAAATTTTCTCAAATACTTTATAGACCACTGATAGTAAAATAATTGGCTTAAGATAATATAATTTGATTAAAATACTGTTTTTTAATATTTTTAACAACAGAATTTAATTTGAAACATTCAGAGAACTTTGCACTGGTAAAACTGTTGTTAATTGTTATGTGTGTCAATACCAGAGCTATTTCATGTATAATATTTATTAACATTTGTACATTTATTTTATGGAAACCATTTGATTTTATATTTGTTTGATCCTTTACAACATGTTTTATTTCATCCTCTTTTGTTGGAAATAAGGAGAACGAAGGTGAATATCTACATAAATTAGATACAAATTATTCTAAGTAAAATAAATGTTACTTTTGATATCGTAACAGAACTTATTAAAATAATACCTAAAAGGGAGATCATGTGGCCTCCTTTTTTAAGACTTTGTATTATTTTTGGCGTTTTTGTAATTTATTTAACCCTAGATCCGGGGCTATGCAAACGAGCGGGCCATTTTGGAGCTCGCTGTACGCCTTTTTTTGTAAATTTGAAAAAAATAGTTAATTAAGCCATACATTATAGTACTATATATGTTTTTCTTCTAATAAATCATACTTTCACATAAAATAAATATAGTCGTGGTAACGATATTGTAAAGAATTGATATCGTGAGTGGAATGAAGCAATTGAAACGTATAGTGTCATCGTAGCTTACAATTCTTATAAATGGTATACAACATGTTTAGGGAAAGTTCCAAGAAAGCCAAAACAGACCTATTTAGTTAAGAAATAGTATCCAGTTTTAACATTTACAATAACAAAATTAATAAAATTTGGTATTTTTTTTTGCGAAAAAAGTTTTAAAATGTGCAGTACAGTACTTCAGAATTAGGTGTGTTATAGATATAAGTAAAAGTAATAAAATTATAACAAAATATGCGTTTTGTAGAGAAGCAAATTTTTATAGAACACATAAGTATTTTACTTTGAAAAGTAAAATTATGTATTTTCACGTGAAGAAAACAAAATATTTGTTCATTGCATGAAAAGATTTTGTAAAATTCCTGAAATTTGATACGATTCATACCTAAATATTGTTATTTGACGACTTTGAACTGTATAAATCCTGCTACAAAACGTTATTGTGAATACAAACCATCTTTAAAATTATAAAACAGCAAAAATTGTATTTTTCATAAAGTTATAGTTGGAATATGTTTTTGAAGAAATTTTTCGAAAAGGAAATGCTAAGTTCAAACACATAATTAAAATATTTAAAAAAAGTTTCGATTTTTTCCCCTACATACACCATTGAGGGCATGTTCTTCTGAATATACGTAGATATATAATATGTTTGGGTTTATTTGTAAATAAATACAGTAGGCCTAATTGCAAAAATATAAGCATCACAAATTTTCTTCATTATTCCTTAGATTATAAATGACCAATAATACTGATGTAAGAAGCAAGTTCAACAAGCAACCATCTCACCACTGCCAAGGTGATCGCCTCTTTTCCACCAAACATAGTGTATGTCAATCACCTGTCACCGGAAAACAAAAAATTCTTCGCTTCGCTCAAAAACAACTGTAAGGAACTCAACTACGCTTTTGTATGGTCTCGCGAAGGGAAATTGTTTGCTCAAAAAGCCACCGGTGAAAAATTTATTAGAGTAAATACCACTAATGATATAAATAGTCTAAAGTAAATAGATAAGCTGAGTTAAGTAGGTCTTTATCCAAACAAGCAGAATTATTTCCTTTGTAATATATGAAAAACAGCTTTAATGTTATGATTCACAAAAATGTAAAACAATATGAGGAAGACTTGAATATATTTAATAAAAATAGTGGTACAAGTAACAATAATTCACTTAATATATTATATGCAAATATTCGAAGTCTGAGGAAAAATTTTCAAAATTTTATTCAAGAATTGGAGTTAATAAAGGTAGAATTCATATTATTGTGCTTAGCGAGATTTGGGTAGTGAATAACGAAGTTAATATGTAAAAAATTCTTGAGTATAATAGTTTTAGCTGTTGTAATGATAGTTGTTATAAGTCAGGTGTGGTCATGTGTTATGTTTACAAAGAAATAGACGTTACCCAAGTAGATATGCAGAAGGTAGCGGCTGACCTATTATTTTTAAGAATAAAATACCATAATATTTATTTTAACTTACTGTGTTTATACAGACTTCATAAATTTTCAGATAATAGTTCTATATATGAATTGTCCAATGTTATCTCAAATATACAAAACGATATTATTTATATTGGAGACATTAACATAGATCTTTTGTGCGATAAAAACTAGGTATATAATTATACTAGCTTACTAGAAAATAATGTTTTGGCATCACTGATAAATAATCATACGAGAATTACTGCAAATTCTAAAAATCTTGTTGATCATATTTTTATCAGACATAAAGTTATTAATGACCTTAAAAGCGCAATTTTTGACATCGGCCTCACAGACCACTGCCTCTTAGGTACAAAAATAAGATATCACTCTAGATTTAAGTAACTGCATAGTAATGACAACAACATGTTTAGTAAAAAATCTGATTACTCTAAACTTAAAATTAATCTTATTAACGTTAAATGGTTGGTGTGTTGTACTTCTCAAGATATAGATAGTAATTTTAAAACATTTATGAGTTTATTAATGTTAGAATTAAATAACAGTAAAATATCAAACACTGTCAATAAATTAGTTAAAGCTAAGAAAGTTAATCCATGGCTGAATTCCATGTGTGTTCTGTGTTTGTTTTTCACTGGTATCTGTTTACTATTACAGATAACGACATAACCTTTTATGATATGTAAATATTAACAAATTTTGCTTCGAATAGTACTAATTTCATTGCGCTAAATTGATAAACAAAAATGTAGCAACACTTTTAATCAATCGACGTGTGACAATCACGTCGATTGCCCGGGTAAAGGAAACATTCTGCCAACGTGTAGCGCGTCGATTATCCGGATCTAGGGTTAAAATATTTACTGATATCCAAGTACTCAATCACTTGGATTTTACAAACTTAGTATGAATTTTACTAGCATTACTAATGCAATCACATACTATTCTATAAAATGTGTCATATGATACACAGACGTCATTTACACAATTTACATCCTCCCAGTTAACTGACTGTAAGTGCAATTTCTCCGAATCAAAATCAAGTACTGTATGATTTTTTATACTTTATTACAAATATATATTGTATATTAGCTCAGAGGCATGACAACTGGTGCTTATTTAAGCCTAAAATACAACCATCAGTCAAGCTTAGATGGAAAACAGAGTTTTAAAAACAATATATGTTCCTACATGTAACGAAAATGTGATTAATTCACAATTTATATAAATTTTGTATTTTAGTAGGAGAATATACTAAGGATACAAGACTTGTTATATTTAATAACCTGTGGTAATTATCAGATATTGAATTTATTTATTTTGATATTTAATAGTAGTGTGTCCGTTGAAGTCATATTTACTTGCGATCTTATGATAATAAATATTTATTTTCTCAATAATTAATATACATAAATAAATAACAACTCATTTCTACAATAACATTAAAACATAATTATTTATTCCTATAATGCACAAGTCTGATCTACATAGTGAAATAATTAAGTAAATGAGTATCTTTTGTAACTATACAACCGTATGCAATAGATGGTAACAGAAGTCCGATACGACAAGACTGGTTTTTCATTAATTCATTCAGTTTCACTTGCATGCTTCGATGAGCCCGTTTTGAAAGATGGTTGGACAGCCGGCAAATTCCGTGACTTCCGGAACCATGGGAGGGACATACAAGTAAAAACCTACTTACATATGGTAGTATAGGTGAATCTACGGCCGAATGTACATTGGTAGAGGGGTCCAGAATCAGATAAAGAATGGTCCCACCCACCCCTATGAGTGCAGTGGTTAAATCCTTCCCACCCATGCAATTGGATATCTAAGTTAATTATGGGAGATACTCAAGTTGAACACGAGGGGCTACTCTATATCATCACGTGGGGATAGCCAAGTTGACAAAGAGGGCTACCTAAATTGGCGATGGGTGGTTACCCAAATTGATCACGAGGGCTATCTACGTTGATCAAGAAGGCTACCCAAGATGATAACATGTCAACGCTTTACATAATTTTGTTTTGTTTATTACTCTGTTACGAATTCTATATTGTTAACTGTTCAAAACATATTTATTACTGTTATTATTTATTGTCGTTATGGTTGCCAATTGTTTAAAATATTTTTTACTGTTATTATTTATTGTTGTTATTGTTCTTAATTGTTTAAAATATTAATTACTGCTATTGTTGCTGAATGCTAATCTATACTAATATTAGTTATTATTTTTATTTAATTGCATGTCATTATATTTTTTGCATCCTCATCAAGCATGTATTGTTCCGTTCCATATAAATTTCAGTTAAATTTGAATCTATAGTATTTCAGTTTGGTATCTTATTTTTGTTATTTTTTATAATGTGAAGTGATATAGTGAATAAGTTATATAACCCACAAACATAAATACATGTATTAATATGAACTGCTTCAGTGTAATTGAGTTTTACTGTATTGAAGCATGTAAATAAATAAATAAAAACAGGTGGTTACCCAATTCTATCAATAAAGCTTTGAGCTTTAGTAGCTACCAAAAATGACCATGGTTGACTACCCAATATCACTGCTACGCAAACTGATCACAAATGATACCCAAGATAATCACGTGAAGCTACAAAAGTTGATCTTGGGGGATACACAAGTTATTCATGGAGTATACCCAAGCTAATCACGGAGGATAGCCAACCATTGATCATAGGGGAAGCTACGTTGATCAGGGCCGTAACTACCACCGGGGCAACCGGGGCACCGCCCCGGGGCCCCCGAGCCTAGGGGGCCCCCGATAGAAGGGCATAATTGCGTACTACTTCCGAAAAAACGTATTTTTTATATATTTAAAAATCAACGAAAATTTTATAATAAAAATGTAAAAAACTAGAGACTGAATTTTGAACTTAAAAAATATACGATAAAAATATTTTTAAGACAAATAAGCTTATACAAAATCATAAAGAAATATAATTTTCTTACGTCAATAATTGTTGCTCGGGAGTGAGTCATTGCCCAGCCGGATGTTTGAGATAAACGATAAACATACTACTGTAACCGGAAGTGCACAGGTGTTCCCACGACATCGAAAGACGTCTGCGTTGCCAAACTTTGCTAAGATAAAAAATAATCTTGGCAATACTGTATAGTGTTTGCTTCTCGTCATTACCTCTCAGTACGTGGTTGTGATAGGACATTCGGGACTAATCGTGACTAAGTTGTTTGTGCTGTAATTTACTCAGTTTTTGCGATCGACCTCTTCCTAAAGTGTGTGCTAGTGTGCTAGTTATAATGAAACGGTCATATTTAAGTGGAAGTAAAAAAAGACAACTTAAGAAAAGAAGAGATGAAGAGTGTGCAAAAAATTCAAAGTTATCCCAATGGCTGGGTAGCGCCAGTGCAAGTCATTCATCAAGTGATACTAACAATACAGGTAAATTATCGTATTTCAAATAATACTCTAGGCTTAATTTTTAAGATTGTACTGCCAGAATTCTACATTTTTCTGCTACTCAGATAAAATTTAACTCATAAAAAGTGGTTTCAGTATTCCGCTAAGATCTTGCTTTTACTGCATTGATAATTAATCCAAATGTCGTGGACAGGGCTACGACGGAGCTGCTGTGATGAGTGGTGTGTACAATGGTGTTCAACAGCGCATCAAAGAAAAATCTCCTCACGCATACTTTGTGCACTGTGCCGCTCATAACCTTAATCTTGTGTTAAAAGATGCTGTAGAAGGAAACAGGGTTGTCAGTCAGTTTTTTGAAACCGTCCAAAACGTTTACAATTTCTTCGGGCACAGCATCGTCCGATGGGAAGATCTAAAATCAATGTACGACAGTGAAAACCAGCAAAGCATTGCAAACGTAACGCTGAAATCTTTGAATCCAACGCGATGGGCTGGCAGGCACGATGCAGTTTATGCGTTAAAACAGAGGTTTGGTGATGTGATAAGAAGCCTCACTCGCATTGTTTTGACGTCAAAAATAAGCAAAGAGAGAAACGAGGCACAACAGTTAAAGAACAAACTTGAAACCTTTGAATTCGTTTTGCTTTTAGTCGTGCAGTGTGAGGTTCTCGGTGCACTGAACATCGTATCCAAGGCCCTACAATCCGAAACTTTGGACCTCTCATCAGCAAACGAGCTTCTGGGAGAGGCATTGCTAAAGGTGACAGAGATGCGAGGGAATTTTGAAGGATTCTTGGCAAAAGCGATAAATATTTGTAAGGTTTGGGGCATAACTCAGAACTTCAAAGAAGGAAGGGTTAAAAAAGCCAAAAAACATTTTGATGAACTATGTCAAGATGAACGGCTAGTTGACCCAGAATCTTGCTTCAGAGTGACAGTATTCAACCCCATGATTGACACTCTCTTCACCCAGTTAGACCACCGCTTCCAAGGAATGCAATCAGTTTTGGATACCTACCAAGTGATTCAACCAGACTACTTGGCAAATGCTCCAGAAGATGAAATTCACAAGAAAGCCAGTGAATTTGTTAACAAGTTTTCAAATGATGTTTCTCACAGTTTCCCTTCTCAGTTGTGTAGTGTTAAACAGACATTCCAAAAGAAGCTTGTGAAACTGAAAACTGTAAAAGAATTTGCGGAACTTTTGATTGTTGAGCATAGTTCGCTTTCTTCGACTTATCCTGATGTGTGCACAGCGTGCATTATGTACTTAACAGTGCCTGTAACAGTTGCCAAAGCTGAACGATCTTTTTCTAAACTTAAATTAATAAAAAACTATCTTAGAAGTACAATGGCACAAGAAAGACTAAGTAGTTTGACACTACTCTCAATCGAAAATGACAGAGCTCAAAAAATTAATTTTGATAAAGTTATTGATGACTTTGCCTGCTTGAAGGCTCATAGAAGGAAACAAATGTTCCAGTAATCAAATAATTTTAAAGTAATTAAACCAAGTTTATAATTTTGTAATTTTGGAATCTTTTTTTAATCTGTTAAAAAATCAATTTTTATCTTTTGAAAAGTGTACCTAATAATCTTATTTTGTATAGTATTAAAAAAGTAAATGAGTAATTATAAAACTTTCAAAAATGTTTTTTTAACCTTCATAAAATTATTTTTAAAATTAGTTAGTTATTAATAGGTACAGAACGATTAGGCAGATTATTAAACACCATTTACATGAAAAATGGTAAAGGAAATAAAAGCATACCTAGTTGATCATGAGGGTTTCCTAGGTTTATCCCAAGTGGCTACCCAAGTTAATCACGTTTAACCACATTTAATAATGGGTACTACCAAAGTTAATAATATAGGAGGTGTACCTCAGGTTGTAATGGAAGCTACCTAAGTTAATCGTGGTTCCTACTCTTGCTAACCATGATTGACTGAACAACCATGTCGATTAAGAGGGCTAACCAAGTTTGCCACGAAGGCTACCGGAGTTGATCACGGGTCGCTACCTAAGTTGATTATAGGGGCTGCGTAAGTTGATCGAGAAGGGCCACGCAAGTTGATCATGGAGACTACCCAAGGTAATCACGGGTGCTTACCCAAGATTTTCACGGGGGCTACGTAAGATGTTAACGAGACTACCTAAGATGGTCACGAGGGCTATAAACATATACAGCGGGAGGTTACCTAAGTTGATGATCAAGGATGGTTACCCAACTTGATCACGGAGGCAAATTAAGATAATCACAGGAGGCTACTTAAGAATATCAGCGGGTTACCTAAGTTGTTTAAGGGATGCTACCGAAATTGATTACGGGGCTACACAGGTTTACCACGTGTCTCAGTATTTGAATATCAGACATTTTGAATGGTGAAAATCAAATTTCAAAACAGTTTTGTTTACTTATTTTTTGTGAGAAAACTGTAGTATATACAGAGTAGAAGTTTTAATAATTCTTGTATAACATGTTATTGTTAATTTAACAACGTCACTTGATGTGTTCTAGAGAAATACCTCAACTGTTGCACGAAAGACGGCATTTTCATGTCTAATAACATAAGACTGTGTTAGTATAAACATTAGTATTTAAATTCTAATCGTTGTTGAACTGTTACAAACATCATTATGTATAATGATTAATTTTAACTGCTGTTACTTTTCGAACAATTTTAACCCCACTCCATATTCTTATTGCAGAGAATGCTCTTTGAAGATTTCCCTGCAGTAAGAATGAACAAATGAATACATTTTTGCAAAAATAAGTATAAAGATAATTTTCGCTGTATAATATTGGTTAATAAATAATGGAAAAGTTGCGTTGACAAAAAAACAGTAACTATACACAGGTTGAATGACTGTTTGTAACGTCAATAGTTCTCACAGCCAGTAAGTATAGAAGTTATCATGACTAACAACTTGGGAAATTCAATCACAGCCAGTGAGTAAAGATCGTATGGTAACTAATTATTTGGGTTCTTCAATTGTAATCACAACCAGTGGAAACATGTCGAATAACGACTATACTTAAAAACTTCAACAGTAACCCTAGCAAGTGGATATAGATCGGATGGTGACTAACTAATTGGGAACTTCTCAATAGTTATCACATCTAATGGGAATGGATCCAATTGACTATCGTGTAAGGAATTCACTATGTTATATTAGCAAAATGCATGAACCATTTATTAAATAGAAAATTAAGGTGTTAGAATTTAAGCAATAAACGCGTAAGAAATGTAAATAAATCGTTATATGTAAGTTTAGGATACAACATTATAGAATGAACACAATTTAACAGCTTTGAATGTACTTTTCATGGACGTATTATTAATGTAAGCATAATTAAAGAATAATTATTGAGAAATTAATGTTCATTGCTTTGATCAGATTTCATATAACCACTTAAAATTCATATTTTAAGGTTGATAAGGTCATATATAACAGTTAAAATTAATTTGCTATACAACTCAATATGTTTTGCCCTGTTAAGAATGTAATATTTAAGAAATGTACGTACTTCACCTCTTAAACGCTAAATTCATGATACCAATTTGCAAGATATATTTGCCCGTATATCTACGATCGGTATTTTAAGTATAATACAATTATAAAATTAATTCCTGATTACCGAGAATAAAGGCGTACACAAATTCGGGACTTGTGGGCGTTCTCATTAGATAGGCGTTTGTAGCTGATATTTATCACGCCAGTGTGATTACAAGTGATTACAAATCTCGTCATAAAGCCAGCGTCAGCACGTCACCAGTTATGATGTGTCAGGGCTATCGATATACATATATATAGTTCGATGTTGAGGATACGTCGCTAGTTCTTCATATCAGATGTCAGTCTACGGTCATCGTAGTACTGTTCGTATTGAGTTTGTACGTGAGATCTTTGAAGAGGAAGTCAACTAAATAAGGTAAGATTGTCCTATAACATCATAAAGTACTGCATAATTATTCGTAATGTTACGATCCTTATCTATTTCAGAATTATCAATGCATTTCTCTTTATAAATTTCGTTTTTTAAGCGTACTATTAGTGCTATAGTGCTACAATCTTTTTACATTGTAAATAAATAAATTCAGGCCTTAGAGGGATGAAATCAATGGCATATATTTTTACAAGAATAAAATGTCTAAAAACCACCAACAAATTTTAATATTTGTAGCATTTTTCGTAAATAATTAAAATTCTTTTAAAATCTTTTGAACAAATGTATTATATACGATTTTTAATTTTGATTAGGAGTAGAAATAATACTGTACCGGTGGTATTTAAAAAAAATGTAGGACAATCAACGTACAGTACGTAGTATTACATGTACAGTATTTGAGAGAAATTTCAAACCCCATATACTTCTAAAGAATATAAATAATGTTCAAGTTACGCTAAGGAATAAATTAAAGACCAAATGTTAACATATCCAGGGAATTTTCCATGGTATAAATATAATTTGTGGTAGGACATTACAATAGTGAATATCCTACATTATTTATGTTGTGGTAAACTAACTAACAATATGCGAGTAAAATGGTAATCGAATATCTTGTATCTAGGGTATGTAGGATTTAAATATATTTTGTATTTCATAGATACGTTTTCACAGATAACATATCAAAGTGAACATTATTAATTTTAGTAACCGTACAGGCTTATTTTCCAATACAAGTAAACGTCACACAGCACAAATTTATTACAATAAAAGCACAAAATGCAAAAATATATTACAATAAAAGTACAAAAAGTATTATTGTGATCGATTTCGGTGAACCACGCTCACCTTCCTCAGACCAGAGGAATTAAAAAAAGAATCTTGTAATATATTTGTGCATTTTGTGCTTATATTGCAATAAATTTTTGTGTGTGACGTTTACTTGTACTGTGTATATACCAACCCGGACTATGCTAATTAAAAAACTAGGCTAATTTTGTACTCTATCATATATTTTAATAATTCAACTTATGTTGTAAAACTTATAATGTACTATTTAAAAAAATATTTATGTAATACTTTTAAGTGAAACGGTATATTTTGTTATCCTCTTCAAACACTGACTGGTTATTTTTATGATTTTTAGATATAAAATCCATTATGTCACACGTGGTGGTTAGATTTATAGAAGATAAGCTTCTTCATTTATGTGGAAAGAATAATGTTAAATCAAGTGAAGAGGATGGCCTGGTCAATGCCAAATACAAAGGCGCATATTATCGTGCCGTTGTTATTGGAGAAGGTGGTAAGTGTAAATTTAATTATTACTGTATAGCAATTAAAATCAAATAAATATATGAGGCTTTAGTTACTGTTAAAATACTGTAGTTCAGTGTTAAGGAACTGAAAAAGCATATTGCAAAGAATGTAAAAAATTTACCGGTGTTAATTTGCGTTAAAGACATTGTAACAATTTCACAAGTTATTAAATGCAGGCTTGTTTGATATTAAATACATTGTTTTACAAAAAAACACAATTGTTCGATTTGTTATAAGAAAGGAGTTATAATGATGTCTGATTAGACATAATTATTTAGGTATAAACATTAAAATTCTCTCTTATATCAAGTAAAAAGAGTTATGAGAATAAAAATGTCATTTTTGCGATGATTTAATTGTATGCACTTACTAAATCTAAACATTTTGAATTAAATTGTACTCCTAAACTTTTTTTAAATTGATCTCAATTGTTTTGAATCATTTTCCAATACAGTTAAACTGACAGTAAGTAAATCATTAATAAAAATATTAATGATAATACAAATAGTGGCTAGTTTATTTAGTAAAAGATTTTTATAACTATGCTTGTAGAACATTTTTTTATTATGTTATAGAATTTATTTTGGAAATTCATAGGGTTTATAACACTTGAAAAATTTATAAAATAACATTCCCAACAATGCTCTCGTAGTTTAATAAATATAGCTTCTGTCATATGCTTTCTTTAACTGTCAAGATGCATATAGTGAATCTATAATTATAAAACAATCTGTTATAATTGGAAGACAAAAATTTATATAAATTAAAGTCACATTTAGGATTTTAAATGCCTTTATGTATTTCAGATATTAAAGAAATGAATAATTTACTGAATAATATAAAAAATGCGGATCGTCAGCTGGAAAAATATTTCAAGGAAAATAGACTTGATTCTGATTGCTTGATAACTGTAAAACATACAAAACATCAAACGACTCAAACTAAAAAATTGATGACGTGTGATATGTTTTCACAGACTGATGCAATATCAGAAATAATTTCCATACAACCTACAGGTAATTCTTATTACTATTACTAACTTTATTGATACATGTAGTTCTACAATCATTATATAATTTTAATAAATTTTAAACCTAATTATGCGTTAATTTATTTATGTTGCAAATTATAGATTTTCCAGGTTATCTGGTATTTTTTTCAAACTGCGTGCTTTTAAATCATTGGCAGATGTTTAAAAAATATTTATATTGTTGCTTTTTTTACAATAAATATTGAATAAGATATTTTTGTACTTCAGAGTCCAATATTTGAATTATTGGGAAATAATTAACAAACTGTGATTTTTTAATTTGAATTAACAGACTGTTTACTTCAAATAGAAACACCGACTTTACATAAATTACACATTTTAAAATGGTATAATACCAAATGAAATAATACGCTAGGGCCGAGTTTTTAAATGATTCTATTGCTTTAAACCTAATTATTCTGCCTTTTTTCAGATATATTTAACAGTTTACATATTTTTAAAAGATATTTACATTTAAATTCGATACAATTAAGCATCCTCCTGTATTATACAATATTTTTTTAGTAAATGCATACCATTCATTTAGCCCTACGTATTGAACGTAAACCTGGTTATATAATAATTGTACGATGATATTTGTTTCAGGTTTACAAGAATTGCTAAATCTTGATACTTATAACGAGCCTATTAATGAAAATGAGAACACAGGGTCTGACCTAGTTGAAAAAATCGTTCACGATACTGTAGGTAAGTAAGCTTTATATAACAACAAGTTTTAGTCCCAGCGCACTCAACAGACTTTTTCGTCTGCCGACAGTTTAGTCGGTGTCTGGAGAAAAATCGGCACTATTGTTCTAAATGGTGTGTGCACACTAGCAGACGCCAATTAAACAGTCGGCGGAAAGTCTGGGGAGGATTGGTACTGTCTGACTTAAAGTCAGACCAAACTGTCTGGTCTGTTCGATAAAAGGCTGGAAGTAAGTTTGGGACATGGACACCACCGACTAAACAGTTTGTGTCACGGCTGGTTGGTTACAAATGTACTGAATGATTCGTTCAGTTCAACAGTCTATTTTACAAAATATTAACTGGATTTTAACTGCCAATATGGACAATACACATAATACGCTTAGCTAAGTAAAACTATCTTGAACGAATTGTCACTTTGTTAGTTAAACATTAATTACACTTATAGAGGTTGAAAAGATAATTAATTTATGAGAAATACATTGATTTTGTCAGATTTAAAAGACAACAAGGGTACTCTAAAATACCAATTGGCACACATTATATGATAGTAAATTATAAGAATATTACAATTATTTCAAATGAAGAAAATACTAAATTCGAAGAAGAACACTCAAAAATTATTACTAACAGGACGCCGTTATTACTAATATCATTTAGTGACTATTTGTGTCATAAGACTAACAAACTTTAATAATTTTGTTAGTTATAATGGGTAAAATATAAATTTAATGAATATAAAATATGAAAACGGCAGTCAATTTTTTAGTTAATGTTTTAAAAGTCATCAAACACGTGTAAACAAATATTGAAGAAAGGAAATACTCTGATTGGCTACTAACGGTTAAAACTGTGCTGTAAAATGTATTTTTATAGAAAAATATATCACATTGAAAAACCCTTAAAATATTTTTTAAAAGTGATATGTATATAAAAAAACTACAGTTATAACTGAGAGATGAAACTCACTGTGAAGAATTAATTAGAATGTGCTTTTCTCTATGCCAAAAGGTTTTTATCTCTCATATACCATTAGAAGTAATATTTTAATTCCATAATATAAAAAGTGAAGATTTTAGATTATGTTACTTCACTACAACGTATTTTACAACAGTTACAACAGTACAACGTTATTTTATTCGGACTATAGTGCGGTTTACAATACTGAAGTTCTTATTTTATACTGAACTTAGCGTCTGTTTACTAATTATTATCTCTAACTCTTACAATGATAAAGAATTAAAATTTGATTTAATTTTAGGTACACGTTGGGAGGAGACTCCAATTAAGAAATGTCATAAAACGGTTCTTTCATGTGGCAACGTGCAAATGGCAACAACAAAACGAAAATTATTTGAAGAAAATGATTTGGCAGCTTCCAGTCTGAGCCCCCTTACTAACAAGCACAGCTTTAAGAAGATAAAAATTAATCCTGAAGACATCAGTGCATACGCACAAAGCAATGTTATTTTAACGAATGAAAATATGGATTCTGGTGAGTACACAATCTACGTCTTTATATAATTATATTTAAAACTATGTAAGTACAACCAAAGATTATAGAACCTTTTAGATATACCACCTAATGCTATTCCGGTTGGCCAGTTTATTTGTGACAATCTCATTATTTAGTGTGGTTGTGCT
>JAQJVL010005657.1:0-33799 GCA_035578905.1 Stictocephala bisonia | reverse complement strand
AACTTTAGGTAGCAGGGATAGGGGTTGGGTTCCGAGAGTGTATCTTACTTTAGGGAGTAGGGGATGTCAGAAATATTTTAAAATATGGGAGTAGTCCTAGGAGTTTATATTCCTGTAGGGAATGTAGGGATTTTCAGTAATAATTGTTACTTTGGTCTTCGTGGGCTCAGTAATAGGGTTGACCTCTTTTTTGATAGTATCAGTAAACTTAAAAGTATACTGCACTAGTTTTAGGTTTATTAATAGTTTTCAAACTTGTCTGTTCATATTACATCAAATATATTATTCTATCGTTACATTCTTTCAAGATTATTCTATTTTGTTTGTGTTTTTTTTTGTTTTTTTTTTTTTTTTTCAATCTTATTGTCATATTTCGGTGGATGCCGTTGTTAATATTTTAATAAAAATACTTGGGTACGTTTATCATGCTTCTACTAACTAAACAATGAGTTGTCAGTGTATTTATTAATTTGGATGCTTAACAGCATAATAAGTAAAGTTAGTTATAAAACTAAAAATATAGTCTAATTACTCATATTCATATGCTAATCGGGAAAATATTAAGGGTATACTATCACCAATATTCTTCAACAAATACAAAAAAAAATAACAATTCAATAAACAAATTAAGGCGACAAAAATTACATAGGGAATACATAATAATTGAGGACAATGTATGATTGAAGTGAGTTTTTGAATAAAAATCATGTACGTCATCATGATTAATATTATAATTTTATTCAAAGTAATCTTATGAGTACTTTACGTTTAAAACACAACCAAACCATTTTATTATTTAATAGATTGTACTCAATTTGCAAGTACAACTGATTAATCTTTGTTCAATTTTAAAAATATCACAGAAAAGTATGTATTACCAAATTGAGTATCCAAAAAAGATAAATATTGATTTCCAAAAGAATAAAAGTAACTAAGAATTAATTTAATTGTTGTGAAATCTAGTTTATTTTTATATGTTAACATAAAGTAACTGCTTCGAAAAAACACTGTTTTCGTTATTTTCACAACGTTTCTATTTTAGTAACATTTATTTAAACTTTGAGGAGGGAAATAAGTATTGTGTACTAATTGCGTTTAATATAATTTTTATTAATGTATCTTTTAAAAATTGCAACTCTTCAACAACTGTACTAAAAAATTAGTCTAAACACAACTTGTGTTGTAAGCTCTTCATTTTTATGTGTGGTACACCTAATACCATAATACGAATGAAATAAAGTGTTGGACGTAGTAAATACTTGGAAAACTCACTCTAACAGCATAAATCTTTTGAGTGGTAAGCGGATTGGGCTCCAAGCTCGGACTGGTGATTTTGACCGTCTAGCTCGTGGATGTAGAGCTTTTTTTACTTGCTGTTTTTTCAATTGGTGTTTTGTTTGGTTTAGTGTTTGTAAAATGGTTGTTTTTCTAATAATATAATTTATATTCATGTGAACATCCGGGTATTATTTAAATGTACTTATGGGGGGGGCCGTTTCCCAAAAAAATTTACATGGCCGTCATTTTTTTTAATTCTGTTTTAAAATTCAACATTTTTCTATTTAAAAATTGTTAATAAAAAAAAAAATTATTCTTTCAAAATAGGTTTATGATTGTTAGTATATTATAAACTTTATGTTTTTTTTTCCTTATCTGATACCTTTTTATGGATCCAAATTTTTAAATTGTTATTGTTTAAAATTTATTTTTATAAAACAAAATTTCAAATTTTATAAAATCCAACTGACTTCATTGAATTAGAATTTCTTTTTTCTTTGTTCAAATTTTTATCCCAATTGTAAAAATAAATATTGTAACTGTTTTTTTAACCCGGTTGGTTACTGTACTAGGGTGTAGGTCTATTTGATTTTAATTACGGCGTGTGTTTAACCACCGGATATTTATCGGGTTTTAGGTTCACCAAAACATATAAATTAAACTCTTGGGGGTCAATGGGTGGGAATTATCGGGCCCATTTTAAAAAACACCAATTGATTTACGGGGGGGGGAATTATTGGTTGCTATATTTTGGAGCTTTAAATCTGTTCATTAAAACGAAACCTTTAAATTTAACCTTATTCTGTTCCCCATACTCAAAAGGGATTGGGGGGGTGGGACGCGTTTTAATGTAATTTTTAAGGGTTTGTTAAAAAAATGTTTGCTATTTTGAAAAAAAACAAATAAAGATATTTTTCAATTAGGCATATCCAATTATAAAAGGATTTAATTTATTTGGGGTAAAAATATGAGGGGTATTAAAATACCATTTAATTTACTGGCAAAAGTATTAAAAAAATATACCTTTTTTACCCAAAAAAAATACACCAATCATATTATACCTTTTGTATCGTTGTTATTATTTTTTATTTACTCCAGTTTTTGAAGGTCTTTCAGTTTTTTTTCCGTTTATTTTTTATGCCTTATTGAAAAATAAACACAGGGAATTTATTTTTAATCTTTAAAATTTTGGGTTTGTTATGGGAGGGGAAAAACAAGGATTAAAAATATAACATTTTATTTTCATACTTGTTTTCAACTCAGTTTATAGTTTGGGCTTTGGGTCGTATAGTTGTTTTTACTTTTATAAAATGGGGGCCTTTCACTATGTGCTTTTGTTTATTTTCCTTTTATTAAACTTAATTATTCACATTTACAAATTTTATTAATACACTGTTTATATAAATAATAGCATTCGAAAAGATAGTTAACCAAATCCAATATTGAATTTAAAAATTGGGGGAAGATTGGGGAAGGTGTTTTATGTTTTGGTGGTATTTAAACAAGTTCATAGGAGATTTCTCCCAATTGGTTTCCAATTAACGTTTATGTCTGAGGACTTGTTTTATAGATTTTTTGAATAGCAATATTTTTTTTATTTTATTTCATGTTTCAAAGTGTTTTTTCTTTTCCATGTTTTATTTTTTCTTTAACTGTCGATTAATATTAATTAATGGGTTTACTTGTATTTCCTGACAGGGGGAATTTTCTATTTTGGCTTGTTAACTTTAGGGAACTGTTTTTTTTTTTTTTATTAATTGGTTGTTGTGTTGCTATAAATATACTTTTAAATTATTTTATTTAGTTAAGGTTTTTTTGTTGTTTCCTAAGGAATGTTGGTGTGGAATCAACATTTTTAGCTCCTTTCTTTTATTTATTTTGTAAAGTTTTTCTTTCCCTGGGGTGGGGTTGCATTTTAGTAATTGTAAAAATTTATTTGTTTTTCTTCGCCTTTGTTCTGTTAAAAATCACAATTTGTTAGTGATTTTTTGGGCTTTGTGTTATGTGGATTATTTTTTGCCCTTCCTTTTTTTTTCATTTAAAGCATAGGGCCTTGTTGAAATTTATTGTTTATTCAATTTTTTTTATTTTATTTGATTTTGTAATAAAAAAATTTCACTCACTATGAAGTTTCCATTGTTTGTATTAGTATATTTTCCTAATTTTGATTGCATTTTTCCCTTATTTTTTTGGGGGGCCATTACTCCTTTAATTTGAATTATATTTCGTATACTTTTTGCTGGTTATGTTACTTTTACCTGTATTCAGGGGGGGATTTTGCTCTTGTTATTTATGAGTTATTGGGGTGTGATCTTTTAGCAGTTATGTTCTACTACTGTATTTCAGTTTTTAGCTTCTGTTATATATGTTTATTGGAAATGTTTTGATTCCTTAGCAGTAATGTTACTTTTGTTACTGTATTCCATTATTCCGCTCTGTTATTTTTTCTGTTATTGGGTTTTGTTATCTTTTAGGGCAGGTTTATCGTTAAATACTATATTCTGTTTGGCTCCTTGTTTATATTATAGTGTTTTGGTGATTTTTCTCAGCAGTTATGTTTACTTCTTTTACCCTTGTTTTTTTCAGTTGGCCCTCTTTGTTATTTTTAGGTTTTATATGGTGGTTATCTTTGGCTGATTTTGTTACTCTACTGTATTTCCAGTTGCTTGTTTAATTTCTGATATTTGGTTGTGATTCTTTAGTTTAGTTTTTGTTACTTACTTGTTATTTTCAGTTGCCCTTCTGTTTTTTATTTCTGTTTATTGGTGTGTTTTATTCTTAGCAGTTATTTGTTTTTTACTACTGTATTTCCAAGTTTTGCTCTGTTATTTTCGGCTTATGGGTGTTCAATCTTAGGACAAGTTATGTTACTACACTATTTTTCAGTTGCTCTGTTATTTCGGTTTATTGGGTTGTTTTGTTATCTTAGCAGTGTTTTGTTACTACTGTTATTCTGAGATTGCCCTTATGGTTTAATTTTCCTATTTTTTATTGGGTGTGGATCTAAAGATGTTATGTTCACTTTACTTGTATTCCAGTTGCTCTGTTTATATATATCTGTTATTGGTGGTTTAGGATCTTTAGCGCCAGGCTATTGTTACTTTCTGGTTTATTCAGTTTGCTCTAGTTAATTTCTGTTATTGGGCGGTGTTATATTAAAGGCAGTTAATGTTACTACTTATTTTCATGTTTTTTGCCCTTCTTGTTTATATCCGTTTTATTTTGTGTGTTTATCTTAGCAGGTTTATGTTTACTGTACTGTATTTTTCAAGTTGCCTATTGGGTTTTTTTTTTTTTATTGGGGTGTTATATTAAGGCCTGTTATGGATTTTAATAACTGTATTTTCAAGTTGCTCTGGTTAAATTTTCTGATATTTAGTGTTATTTATTATTTAGTTGTAGTTACTTTACTGTATTTTTTCCAGTTGGGCTCTTGTTAATTTTTCTGTTATTAGTGTGTTTTCTTAGTTAGTTATTGTTACTTGCTGTTTTTCCAGTTGGCTCTCTGTTAATTCTGTGTATTGGTTTTGTGATTCTTAAAGCAGGTTTGGTTTTACTTACTATTATTCACAGTTGCCTTGTTTTAATTTATTGTTATTGGTGTTATTTCTTCAAGCCAGTATTGGTGAACTAAACGGTAATATTTCAGTTGCTCGGTTATATTTTTTCCTGTTAGTGGTGTTAAATCTTAAAGCAGTTATTGGTTACTACTATATTCCTGGGTTAGCTCTGTTTTTATATGTTATTGGTGGTTATTCAGGCAAACTTATGTTTACACTTTAACTTGTATTTCAGTTGCTCTGTTATTTTTCAGGGTTTATTGGTGATTTTTCTTAGCAGTTATTTGTTTTTTTACTACTGTTTTCTTTTCAGTTTCGGCTTCTGTTTATTTCTGATATTAGTGTTGATCTTCTTAGTATTTTTTATGTTTTATTGTTTTGACTGTTATTTTCATAGTTGCTCCTGGTTTATTTCTGTTAATTGGTGTATGTTTATCTTAAGCAGTAATTTAATGTTTACTACTTTGTATCGTTGCTCTGTTTATATTTTCTGTTATTGGTGTTAATTCTTAAAGGCCAGTTTTAAGTTTCTAAACTATTATTTTTCAGGTTTGCTATTGTTATTTATATGTTATTTTGGGTGTTTATATTCTTAGGGGCAAGTTTTATTTACTTCTGATTTCAGTTTAGCTCTTGTTATTTTGGGTTAATTGGTTGTTTATCTTTAATGCAGTTATGTTACTCACTGTATTTTTCTGTTTTGCTCTGTTTAATTCTGATTAAATTAGGTGGTGGATTTTCTTTAGTAGTTATGTTTTACTAACTGGTATTCTCAGTTGGGCTTCGTTGTTATTTTCTGTTTATTGGGTGTGGATCTTTAGCCAGTTATTTATATATACTGTATTTCAGTTGCTTCTGTTATTTTGTCATTGTTTATTTTAGTTGTGGGATTTCTTTGTAGTTTATGTTTTTTTTACTTTTTTACTGTATTTCAGGGTTTGCATCTGTTTATTTCGGTTTAATGGTGTTAATTCTTAGCAGTTTAATGTTTACTACTATATTCAGTTGGGCTCTTGTTATTTTTCGGTTTATTGGGTGTCTATCCTTACGCAAGTTTATTGTTTACTACTGGTATTCAAGGATTGCTCTGTTTATTTTTCATTTTTATTGGTGTGCATCTTAGCGGTTATAGTTTAATTTACTGTTATTTCAGTTGGGCTCTGGGTTTATTATCTTGTTTTATTGGAGTGATTCCTTAGCAGTAATGTTAATACTGTTTCAGTTTTGCTTCTGGGTTTATTTCTGTTTTATTGGTGTTATCTTTTGCAGTTTATTCTCTAATAATATATTGTTACAGTTGCTTTCTCTGTTATATTCCCGTTTTTTGGTTGTTATCTTTAGCAGGATTTATGTTTACTTACCTGTATTCAGTTTGCTTCTGTTTTTTTATTTTTGGTTTATTTGGTGTTATCTTAGCAAGTTTTTTGTTTTACTTACTTGTTATTTCAGTTTTGCTCTGTTAAATTCTGATATTTAGTTGTGGATTTTCTTATTAGTTGTATGTTTTACTTCTGTATATCAGTTGCTCTGTTTATTTTTTTCTGTTTTATTCGTGTTGATCTTTAAGTATTTTGTTACTGCGGTATTCAGGTTTGCATCATGTTTTATTTTTTTCTGTTATTGGTGTGATCTTAGCAGCGTTTTTTTTGTTTTATTTTCTGTATTATCAGGGGTTCTCGCTCTGGTCAAATTCTGGTTATTTGTGTTGTGTGTTCTTAGTGTTAGTTATGGGGAGTGTTTTTTTAAATTTTTTTGCCTACGGTGGTTTATGTTGGTTGTTATAAAGTTATTTTTTACTTTTTTATTTATAACCTTTACCCTTAGATTTTATTATTGGGGCACTTCAAAAACTTGCTTTGCTGCCCTAATTCGGGTTTTTAAAGGGGAGGGGGACTCAGTTTATTGGGTGATTTTAAGGGGGCATTAGTTAATTCATTGGTATTTTTTTATGTTAATTATTTTAGGTGCATTTTTTTCCTGGGGAGGGATATTACTTATTTTTTCGGGTCATGTTTAAAAGGGATATTCTAATTTAAGCATTAAAGTTGTGGCTATTGTTTGATCGAGGAATATTTTTATATTGTCCACTTGGAAAATAATTTTAAAGTAGTATTTTCAGTTGATTATTCTGATTTGATAAGATTTATAGTATATTCCATTCAAATTAAGGGGGGGGGACTAATGGGATTTTTTGGAACAGCAAGAAACAGGTATCATATAAAAGGTTTATAGCATGTTTTCCACACAGATTGAAAACAGGTTAAACTTTTCAACATCAATAAAGGCCAAAAATCCAGGTTTTTTTGCACCCCCTGTGCCATGGTTAAAATACTCTTATTCTTTTCAAAACAACACATTGGTTAACTTTTCCAAACTTGGGGGGAAAAAAATTTTTTCCAAAAGCAAGTTAGTTTATGGG
Source organism: Stictocephala bisonia (assembly GCA_035578905.1). NCBI lineage: Eukaryota > Metazoa > Arthropoda > Insecta > Hemiptera > Membracidae > Stictocephala > Stictocephala bisonia. The sequence goes on along the minus strand of JAQJVL010005657.1, from coordinate 26,542 downwards.
ATCTACTTAAATTAAGTTTATCTATTGTAAATAAGTTTCAAGTTGGTTTTTTATTTTACAGCTTTAGGTAGGAGGTGTATGTTTTCATTTTAAGGTAAGAATATTCATTTGTAACTAAATGGTATATTTTTTTTCTTCTAAGAAATATATTACAGATATTTGAATGATATTATTAATTGTATGTTTATTTATGTTAGATGATACACCACTAATAATTTATAGATTCCTATAAATTACGTTAATCTTTAACATAATAATCCTCACATGAAAAAACATTTTTTTTAAAATTTTATTCCAAAAATACTATAAATTAAAAAATTTTCCATATGACTTCCTTAACTTTGACCCAGGCTTTTACAATTTTCTTATCTCTTAGGGGAAAAATAATACGTATTGTTTATACCTATTAAAATTTCATTTTTTGTTTTTAGCAAAAAAATATTTATAACATATTCAAATTAGCTTGATTGTATTTTACTATATATTTGTGATTAAGGCTAATCTCAAATTTTATTATTAATTTTATTAATTTATATATTTATACTTATATTATAAAGTTTGGGTTTCTCTCCTTTTTTTTTTAAAAAATAAATCCAAACCTTAGATTAGGGCAATGGTTTACTGAAATTATGGCTTATTTTATTTCCACTTTTAAATTTATGAATTTTGTAGGTTTCATTTAAGTATTAGGACAACGTTTTGTTTACGTGTAATTTCTGTCTGTAAGATAATTTAATATTTGTTTTTCAATTTTATTAGGCCATCTTTTTTATTCATAAAAAAACGTTATTTTAACATAATTAATATATATATTGTAATATCAAGGGGGGGGTGGGGGGGAGGGGGGGGGACCCATTTTCCGTCGTAAAAAAAACCAGATTATTTTTCATTTTTTTTCATATTTATGTAGGTTCACTTTTTAACTTGTTTATTGAATGTTTAAAAGAGGTATGTTTAAATATTTAACAATGAAATTTACTTTTATTTTAAATACGTATTTATATTTCGTTTCCAATATTGAATTTTAAAAAATTACCAATAAGGCTTGGGTAAAAAAAATTCATATTTTTATTAATTGGAGGGTTTTATACAAAAAGTTTATAAAATTTATAACTTTCTGTGGGAAAATTATTTCAAGATTTTTCAATCCTCCAAAGGAACAAAACTAATTATAACATTTTCAGATACCTTAATAACATCAATATAATAATTAATTTAATCATTTTCAACCACTATAGGAATTTATTAATATTACTATAACCTGTTTTTTTTTTAATATAAACTGGTTTTACACCTTGTTTCTCTTTTATTTGTTGTGGATTTAAAGGATATTGTTTTTAACTAGTCTTTATTAGGTTCCTTGATGATATATAAAATAAATTGTTACTTGGTGTTTTCATTTACGTTTTGTATTATTTTTTGTTATGGTTTCCTTTGTTAATTATGTTGTATTTCAGTCAATCGTCGTTTTTTTTTTTGTCCCCATTTTTTTTTATATTTTTTTATTTTGGTTTTTTAGGTTTATATTTTTTTTTCTGTTGGTTCGTTTCATTTGGATTTTTATTTTTTTTTAGTTCTTGATTCTTTCAATCGTTTTTTAGGGGGCCGGGCCCGGAATTTAGATATTTATTAGGGGGTAAAAACGGAAATAAAGGAATTTTTTGTTTTCATTTTGTCAATGTTTTTGTATTATCGTTGTTATTTTTCAGTATTGAAAATTTGAGGGCGTTTGCAATTTTTATTATTTTATCTGCTTTTTTTTGTACATATGGTTTTATTTTTTTGTTTATATTTGTGGAGAAATATTATATCTTTGTTGGAAAAAAAATAACTTATTTAATGTGGCCCTTAGGTTAAGAAAAAATATCCCAATTTTCTGGGGCCCACACATGTTAAAATTATTTTTTTCCTTGCGCAATCCAAATATAATTAAAAAAATGTTTTTTGTTTTTTTCCTCCAATAATTGTTTTGATTAATCAAAAATAAATGATTTCCATTGAAAAAAAATTTATAATTCCAAAACGGAAGGAAGACAATTGTAAAAACTTACGCCACCCTTCCGGGGAATGTGCGGGTAAATTTCTAACCTTTTTTACGGTCTGGTTTATAGCAATAATTTTCCGGCCTGGGCCTGTAATTACACATTACTTTCCCTTCATGGGGGGGTTTATTCCTGGTCCCTTGTGGTTTCTATCAGTTGGTCACCACCCGTGGGGGGACTTGGTTTGGTTGGGATATACTTTTACTTTTTAATTTATATTTCCCAAAAATTTGTAGGGCACTTAGCTAATTCATGACTTTTGGAAATAGCGTGTTTGGATTATTAATAAATAAAATTACTGTTTTCCCAATAATTATACTTAACGCTTTATGGGTATTAGTAATTTTTTCTCTTCAAGTATGTTTTAGTTTTATTTTAATTTTACTGTGGTTTACATTGTTTATCGTGGTTTGTTTTAGAGTAGTATTTAAATAACACACCACATGTTTAGTGGGTTTTAATGATGTTTGCCCAGATATTTTATACTCCAATTAAATAAAATCAATTTTCATTTTGTTTTACGTTTCAATTTCTTTCAAAACTCGTTTCAAGATCTTAACATGAATATTTTTATCAAAAAAAACCAACTATTTAAATTCAAATATTTTGGATGGATAAAAAAAATAAACCATTACTATTATATATTATTAATAAAAAATTATTTTACTTAACTTACTTATCTTTAAACAATATAATACCTTTTCACCTAAAAAAAAAAAATAGTTTACATTTTTTTAGAATTTCACTTGAATATGTAAAAAAAATTCTTCAATTTATTTATTGGAAAACAACCCCGTTCCAAAGTGAGGAAGATTAATAACAGTTTACATTATTTATCAACCCATAAATTATTTTACTTTAACCTCTTTCCCATTTCTTTCCCACGTATTTCCAAAAATAAACCAGGTGGGGGGAAATTTTTTTATTTTTTAACCTTTGGATGTATTTTTTAATTATCGAGTCTTTTACACAAGTGGGTCTTGTTTTTTATAATCTCTGTTAAAAATATACAAAGCTTTAAAATAGGAATTTACTTTTTCTGGAATTCCCACTCAGTTTTTCCCTGATAAAGTGTATGGAAATTAACCCTTGGGGACCCAGGGAAAATATTTTCGTTTATTAAAAAACACTCTTGTTTATTGCGTTATATAAAAATTTTTAGGGGGTTTATGGGGGTTGTTTTTGTTTTTTCTTCTCACAAAAGAGATAAAAATTTGTAATGGTTTTGGTAAATGAAATATTCCGGTACTGGGGGGCCAAATTTCATGATCCTTTTGTTAACTCATTTTCACCCTTTAAATTTTAAATGAGTTTTTGGTTTAGGTAAATTTTCTAATTCACCATCATGAGTAAAAGTTTATTTTGTGAATAGGGGAATGTGAAAAAAAATGTGGGACCAAATTTTTGTTATTGTTAAATGTATCTAACGATTTTCTTTTTTAATTATGGCTATTAGTGGAAATTGTGTTTTTGGTTAATCCCTTTTTCCTTTACATTTTAAATAGGGCATGTTCAAAGTTATTGTGGGAGTGGGGGGGAACACTGGGAAAAAATTAAAATTTGGGTTCCCATGATTTCCGTGGGGACTTTTGGGTTTGTTTTAAAACCTCCAATGATTCAATACCGTTGGTTACGTCCCATGGTTTAAATTTAAGCTTGACTTTTCCACGTAAGATTGGAAAAACTTTTGGTTTGCTTCCGTGATTCCAATAAACTTGTTGGTAGGGGCCCACATTTGATCAACCCTTTGGGTAGCTTTCACTTTGATAAAACTTTGTTAGAACCTGTGATTTTTTATCCAAACTTCAGTTTAGTTCAATCGTGATCAATTTAACAATTGGGCCCACAGGGGGATATCATTTTTTAAAAGCAATTACAACTGAATTATAAATGGAAAAAGGGCCTTTTTATACTTCAATTGGGGAGGAGTTACTTGATTCAACTTTGTGCAGTTTATTTTATTAAAAGGTGAGGGGGGGAGTGGAATATGTAGTTATCCAAAACGGACAGTACGGGGGGCAAGCAGCTTAGTTTACATTATTTATCATCTATCTCAACTTGCATACAAAATCAAGGGGGAAAATTTACCCGCTTTAAATTTACATTTTGAAATTGCTGAATCAAGGGCATATAAAAAAAAAAAACCCACATTGATAAAGTTTTTGATATTTTGGATTAATATGTAATGGGGGAAAAACGGTTACTGCTACCCAATCACAGTTACTTGGTTTTAGTTATTTACTTTTTAAAATTAAAATCGTTTAATGAAAGGAATTAATAAACTTTAAAATGTATTATTAAAAAATTTCTTACGTAGCAACTTGTATAGTTACAAACGGAATGGGTTTAAAAGTATCCCCAAAGTTTCATTCGGTTTAACATGCCTTTTTTTTACGAAAAAGGAGTTTCACCTTACTCCATTTATTTAAATAAAAAAAACAGAAATCGAAAATCCCAGTTAAATATAAATGGAAGTTTTACTCGGTGTTAATAAAAGGGGTTGGTTAGGGGCGAGGATTGTGTGTATTATGAAGCTTTTAATCCGATGGGTCCACAGGTTTGAGTGGCTTCTGAAGTGCCAAGTTTACACGTTTATTTTCAAATGATTTTATTGTTTCAACAAAATTAAAAATAAAAACACCTACTTCTAATCCCTTGATTTGGTGGGGTAATTTCTGGGGTTTACTTCTTCGTTGGGTCGTCATTCGTAATTTTTCAAATTAACTTGTTTTATTATTATTTTTGTATCTTCTTTATTTTTGTTTTACAATTTTGTGGAACAATTTTTAATTATGTTTTTGTTTATTAACTTAGAGGGAGGAAATTATAAGACAAAAATAATAAACATACAAAAGAATTTAATTATTAAAAGATAATATTTCAAAAACTATGGTTTTGGTTAGGTCACAGGTTAAAATTTATTTATTATTTTTTAATTTGTTAGGCTTATGGTTTTTTTTAATATTACACAATAACAAAATAAAAAAATTAACCAAATTAATATCTTTATTACTATTTGCTTAACAATCTAAAACAAAAATCCATTATTCCAATGGTTTTTTGCAAAGAGAAAAAGTGGGGGTGAAAAAACTGTGTTTTTAAAATACCTGGGGGACTAAAATTAGTTATAAAAAGGGTTGGTTTTTTTAAATTTTCTTATTTATAAAATCTTTTTAAAAATTCTGTTAAAGTAAATTTTTTTAAACCACCTACCACTACTATGAAATGTTTAAAAAATAAATTTTTATGCGGATTCTTTTTAACGTTTTTTTTAACTCGTGCTCTTTCAATACTAACTAGTCAGGGACCCATTTGTAGAGTGGGAAATAGCTTATAGGGGAGGGTACAGGTGAGGAGTAAGGGGTATTAATAAATGCCGTCTTTTATAGTACATTGATTGAACAATTTTTGGTTGATTTATGATGGAAATTTACTTCCTATACCATAATATGCGGGCAATCCACAGGTTCAATATATTTTACTTCCTTTGGGGGGACCCAAATCGGATTCAATAAACTATTAATAGATTTTTATGGGATAAAACTTATTTACATACTTCATATATTCATAATATTAATAACTACCAAATTATTTACTGTTAAAAATCGTTTTTAGGGGGTAATCGCCAATTAAAATTTATGTAAAAATTTAATAGTACTATTATGGGGGAACCCTTTATTTTAAGTTTATTAAATACCCTTTGGGGACCCTTCAAACAAAACTCTGTTCAATTAGGATGTGCAGAAAAAAAATATAATGATATCTAAAATTAAAAATTAAATATTTTTCATATAAAAATAATAAAATAATTGACTTTGGAATTGTCTTTATGTTCAATTTTGGTGTGAATTTTTAAAGTTTGGCCAAAAATAGTTAATTAAAAGTATATGGGTTGTAATGTATATTTGTTTTAATTTTCATGTATTATTATAATTTTCAATTATATAAAAATTCTTATCCATTATTAAGAGGGTCTTGGTTTACTAAAAGAAAAGTAACTATATTTTCAAACCTTCAAAAGTAGGCAATTAAAAACGCACTGTTTTTTTTTTTCGGTAAAAAATACATGGTAAAAAGCTGGGCAAAACATGACGGTCGGGATTTAAAACAACAAAATTATAATATAAATTAAAGTAATTTTTCATCAACAGATAGGTTTAAATTTTTTTTAATCTATTATAGGGATTTTAACAGAAATTGTCTTTAAGTGGTTTTACCAATTTACTACTTTTTAAATAATATTTTTTCTAATTACCCGCCAATTAATTTCACTCAGGAATCTTTGGATTTTGGGGACTTTCTTAAAAACACAATTTAAAAACCCACATTCTTATTTTCTTTTTGGAGAGTAATGGGGGATAATATATTAAAGTTAATATGTAGGTCATGAGGGGGATTTTAATTATCTGGATTGGGTAAAAACCACCAAACGAGGGGGTAATGGGTTTGAATTGTGTTGAAATTATGTTTTTTTTTTTTCTTTTTCATAAAAAAAAAACGGGAACTGTTTATTTGCCGTGTGGGGGATATGGTTTGATTGGGTGGTGTGTTTTTGTGATATGTGATTGTGTTTGGGTGGCGTCGATTTAGTGGAGTGGGTTGCGGAGTAGGTTTTTCTGTGGTAATTTGATATTTTAATTTGTTATTATTATGGGGGGTTTTTTTTTTTATGAAAACCATAATATATTTCAAATAATTATTTTTTAATATCCAAATAGGTTTTTTTTTATTTATTTTTTTTTATTTTTTTATTTTTTTTTTTATTTATTTATTTTTTTTTTTTATTTTTTTTATATAATATCATAAAAAAAAAATTTTTAAAGGGGGGGTGGGGGGACATTGCATTTTGGGAGGGGGGATCTATTTTTGGAATCTCGTTTTTGGCCCCACGCCCACAGGGCATGGGGCCGTCCATTTGGGTAATTAATTTTCATAGTATTTTTTCCGAATTGGTATTTTTTTATCTGTATTTGTTTTACTAATTTACAAAAAATGAATATAATATAACTTTAAAATCAATTAAAATTATGGGTTTTTCAAGGTTATCGACTACCCAATTCAAAGTCAAAACAAATGGTTTTGAAAAGTGATCAGGGGCTGATAATTTTAACAGGTTGTTTTAATTTCTCATAGCGGCTATTAATTAAATAAAAATACATCTTTACTAAAGGTAATAATAGGGAAACGGAACAAAAAACCTTTTTAGTTTTATAAACCAAAAGGGGGGACTAAATAGCACTATTCATAATCCCCCTCACTTCTTTTCCCGTTAATCCATTATTTACGGCACCCATTTGTATATTGGGACGATCGAATGGGCCCTTAAGATTCAATTAAAATAAAAATAAAAATTTAGATAACTATTCCGTAGGTGACAATTATGGTTTTAAAAAATTAAATTATTTTAGTTAATTTACAAGAGGCCAAAAAAACATTAAAAATAAAAAAAAAAACCCCAAAGTTTAATTTTTAATTTTTTTGCGTTAATTATGTATTTTATTTAGGCAGAGAATCACAATCATTAAGTTAAGGTTTAATTTTTTTTGTTAAGTATTAATTTTTATTTTTTCTACTTTCATTATATTATTTATTATTTAATTAACACATGGGGTTGTGTTTCTTTAGGTCGGGAGTTTTGTTAGAAAAATTATGTCTTGGCTTTTGCATTGCGGTTTTATATTACACTTTTTTTGCAATCGTATAAATCCCTTTTTGTTTTTTTTACATTTTTTTTATTTTAAATTCTGGGACATTTTTATTTAATTTTGCATAAAACATTTATTTTTCTTAATGGTGGGGTTTGGTATAACCGGATTATTTAAAATGTTTGCATTTGGTGTTTTTATTCACAAAAAAAAATATTACTTTTCCGCGAAAATTACTTATTTTTCTAGGAAGGTTAATAGCATTGTGAAAAAATAAAAATTTACATTGTTTGAAAAAATGGTGGTTGGACTTTTTGTCACCTGAAGGGGGAGTAGTGTTCACAGGGGCCATACACACACGGGGCCACCCTGTGGTTTGAAAGAAAAGTTTTTTATGGGCATTTTCACTAAAAGATTATTATATATTTTAGAGGGCATTGGTCTTTTTAAACGTATGTTGGGAGGGGAAAAACCATTTCAACTTACACAAAACGGTTTGGTTTTTCATTTCTGGTGATTGTGGGGGAGGGGACCTTGCCTAACCAAACAAAAAGGGCATTGTTTTTTACAGTGAGAAAAGTAGGCATTTTCCCGGAATGTTTGTTTGGGGTGTTATTTTGTGAGTTTGTTTTGGCTTCTGGGGGGAAAGCCAAATGTTACGTAAAAATGATGTATATTTGTGTATTGAGGTTTCATCATTAAAACTTTACGTACTAACGGTGTTCAGCGCGTTGTTCTTGGAGTAAAAAAAAGCTACGTTTTGGTTTTTCAATAGGAAATATTTGATAGGGTAAGTGATTTTATAATATGATGAAAACAAAACGTTTACCCCACTCTAACCTTAGGATCATTGGTTTGGTTTTAAAATTGAATTGTTGTATCGGTAGTTAAAAAATAATTCAATTTCTTTGTGGGCCATTGTTTTTGGCAGTTATAAAAAGTTTCTATGGTGTGTAATAACCATTTATTGCGGATTTATAAATAAAAATAAACATGTTAAAATTAAAAAATTTAAAAAAACTTTTAGTCTAAAACTATCAAGAAAGCTTGATTATAAATGGGTTTCTTTACTGTTGGAAATTTATTATTATTGTAATAGTAACAATAAAGTTTTCAAAAATTTTGGGGGCTAATTTAATAACGTTTTATTTTTTTAGTATGTAAATAAAATTACAAAAACTGAGGTACCCCTTAACATTTTCTTTTTTTTTTTAAATTAAATTGATTAACACAAACATGTTTCTAACCTTTTATGGTCATTTTTCTATTTGTATATTGTTTAAAATTTTCCCAGTTGCTAAAAAGTTGGGAAAACCAATGGTTGTGTTTAGTCTAATTTTAATAAAAAAATTTTTTTTAGGGGTCGGGTACTTAGTTTTTTAATTTTTTATTTTTAACCATCCTAAAAAATTATTTTCGATTTATATTTATAGATTTTATATTGGTTATTGATTGTAAAATGTTTTAATCATTAGATATAATGTTATATTTTTTTTTAATTGTTTTTAAAAAATCCTATATCCCATGTGTTTTGGTTACAGGGTAAAAAATAATAAGAAAAATTTCCTACGGAAGATTAATATTTTGTTAAAAGAATACATAACTATTGAGTTTTTTTATTTTTTTACCAAGTTTTTTAAATAAAAAACTTATTCAAAAATTTTAATTTTTTTCTAAATAAGTTTTTTTTTAAATTAAGGAGTTAGGTTTATTTTAATGTTTAGGGAAGGAGTTATTTTTTTTTATTTAAAATTTGCAAGGGTACTGTGACCACACCAAAACCTTAATGAATTGTTAGGCCGGATTTTCATTTTTGGAATTTTATAGGAATTAGTTTTTTCGTTACAAAAATTTAGGGGGGGAAATGAAAAACCCAAACAAAACACAAAACCCAATATTATCAAAAACTAGGCCCCAAGTAATTTCATTTCGGCCACCATTTTGGGTTTTTTCCTTTACATTCCAGTTTCAATTACCGGGACATTTGGATATTCTCGGAACACAAAACATATTAACAAAAATAATGGCCATAATCAAAAGCATAAAAAATACCAGGTTTTTATTCTTTTGTGAGGGTTTTTCTCTTTCTAGTCTAAAGGATCGGTAAAACCCTCCGCTAACCCAGTAATTGATCCAACGTTTTACCAATTTGGGGGGTAAAATTGTTAATTGTTAATGAAAATTTGTATCGGGGTTTATTGTTAATAAAATTTTAATTTTCTAATTGGCTATATTAAAAATCCAGGCGGGTGTTGGTAAACCGGTGGGTATGGGATGTTTACAATATAGGGTCCTGGGAGGGAGAGGTTGGAGGGTCCACAAACAATTAAAAATAAAAATATATTTACGGTTTTAGGTGCAGTATATACATTTTTTCCAATACAAACAAGGGGCAAGGTTTACTGTTTTCCTGGGCAATTTTATTATAACAATTTTTTTTTTAAATAGGATATTTCAGGAAAAAAAAGATTCTTGGTTTTTCCTGGGAATAGGGCTTACTACAAATAAAACTATAAATTTTTACGCTACTTTTTATTATATTTTAACGGTCAAACCCAAATCATTTCTTCTAAAAAAACAAACCCATTATTTAAAAAAACAAGATTTAAAAAATATTGAATAAGGATTTTTACATTAACAAATTTGTCCAAAAAATACAAAAGCAATAAAAATTTTCAAAATTCAAATGGGACAAAGTTTGCTATTATCTATTTATGTAAAACCCATAGCCTTAAAAAACGTTTTACTGACAGGTAATTTATTTTTTTTCGTGTGGATTTACAAAATTCAATAATAACATGCATATAATATACTTACAAATCGGTAATTAGGTGCGTGCAACAAATTAAAATAAAAAAATTAACCTAAATTAAAAAAAACAGGATTTCATTATAATATGCAACCTATTAAGAGAAATAGGGGAAGACCACAAATAATTACATGATTGAAAACCTTTATCCATGGCTATGAATTTATTGATATATATATACTTGGAGGTGTAAATAAATTACTAAAATAGTTTATTTTAATGTTTATTGTTAAATTGGTTCATATTTCCTTTAGGTTTTTTTTGGGTTTTTTACCTTATTTAACAAAAAAATTGGGGGCCAAAACGGGTTCGTCATTTGACTAAGGCACACGGATTTGTACACTAGGGAGTACCAAATATATAATTTCTGGAAATTTTATTTAAAAAAAAAAAAACTGTTTTTCTATTAAAACATATTACGCAATTAAGAACTGTAGGGCTATTAGGCTTTTTTATGGTTATTAAATAATAGCTGGGTTTTTTTAACAATTTTAAAAATGTTTTAAATTATTTTTTGCTATAATTTTTTATTTTTTTTACTTATTGGGATAAATCTAAATTTTAATTTTGACCATAAAAATTACAGAAAAAAAGCCAAAAAAAAAAATATTGTTAAGGCTTTTTTAGGATAAGGTTTTACTATTCCTGTGGCCTTTTTGTTTTTTTTAAAAAAACAGTTTGCGTGGGATCCGTTTATTCAAAGCAAATATTTTTACACAGGGGGAACCCTTTGGATTTTTTTACTTGCAAATTTTCTTTTTTATCAAAGAGATTTACCTCACACCCAGGATACAGGGGGGGGAATTAAAGGGATTTTTTTCCTATGACCAACCCCGGAATAAATATAATATTATTATACTAAAGTTTTTCTAATACACCACTTAAGGGGCATTGTCAAAATAACCAAGTCTAAAAATTATCTCATTTTTCCTTACACCCAACCCACATTTTGACAAATAAATAATTTGAAAAAATAACAATTAAAAATAAAAAAACACTACTCGCCCTTAAGTTTATTTCTAGGTTTTTTTTATTTACCTTTGGGTTTTGCATTGGTTGTTGTCATTTTTGCCTCTTCGCTTAGTAATTTGGTACGTTTTTTTTATTGTAAAATTTTAGTTAATTATATTGGGGTTACCAAAAATCCGTATTCAAGAAAATAAATTTATAAATAATTCTTAAAAACTGATAAAAATTTGTCATTTTTATTGGATCAGGGAAAAAAATATCATTTAAAAAAATAATAATACTCACTAGGGTAACTCTTCGCGAGGGGGAATAAAATAGACCAACGAGGAATTCTTGGAACAGGGGAAAAAAAAAAAAAAAAATGGTTGGGGAATGGGGGGACCTGGGATAACGCTTAAAAAAAAACCTTAGCTGGGAGGGGGGGGGGGTGTGGTTTGTATTTGCTGCTTAACCTGTGTGTGTGGCTCTGGGAGTCTAGGGATATAATAAAGGCTTTGTTTGTAAAATTGAGAAGGGGGGTTAGTGGTTTTAGTTTGTTAAATTTCTTTTTGATTAAAAAACTTGGTGGTCAAATGGGGGACTCGGTCCACCATTGCCTCCGGGAAAGAGGAACTTACAAACTGGGTATTCTGTTTCGAAAAAGTGAAGGAAATAAATTGGACCAAGTAACAGGGGGGGGACTAAAATTGCCAAATCTGGGGGGGGGACACAATCCATTAAATATATTAAAAAATAAACTAAAATAACGTTTTTTACAACTTTTTAAAAATCAGGCTCAATGCAAAGTATCCATTGGATTTTAATGGCTTAATCGGTGGGGACGTTAAGCCTAAGGAGGTTGTTAAGGGTTCTGAGTATGGTCGGGTCCCCCCCTGTGAGTTTAGGAGGGGAAATTTAACTAGATTCCTAAAACTTTAATTTAATATTAAAAAAATGCTCTTTATTTAACATAATAAAACTATTTCGAATATCCGTGTTTAATTTATTTTTGCATTTAACTTTTTGTTGTACACTAATTTATGAATTTTATTTAATTCCCTGTGGGGGACTTTGTTCTACATTACTGACCATGGAGCCTTACAGTTAGTTCTTTTTTGCTTGGTAATGTTATTTTTAAAAAACCCAAAAAAAACATAGGAATTTAATAAAAAACTCAAAATTTCGTAATGTAGGGAGGGATTTTAGGGATTGTCTTGTTGTTTTCTGGAGGGTGGCTTTTTTTGTTCTGCATAAATCAAAGAATATTTTTTATTTGGCATTATAAAGTTACTTTAAAAAGCTACTTTTAAGTAAGGTTATTTTATTTTATTATTTACCTATATATTTTTTAGTAGTTTTTACTATATTACATTTTCATTGGAGGGCGTTTTTTCAAGGGGGGGAATTGTTCAGAAGATTAATTCGATTCTAATTAACCTTTGGAATTTCTTTTCATAATAATTGATAATATATTTGTTTAATAGATCATTGTTCCGGGAAAAATAATTTGGGTTGAAAAACTAACACCCCTCCCCACCCAGAAAAATTCTTAAAAACTGATAAAAGACCATTTAAAGGTTTGTTTTGCTTTTCCCTGGGAGCCTTTATTTCTTTTGATGTAAAGGTTCACGGAAAAGAGGAAATTTTGTTCTAAAAGTTTAAAAGGCCTTCAAAACGGATTCCCAAAAAAGGTATTTAATTTTATAGTTCTAGGTTTCTGATTTTTCTAAAAATTAAAAAAATAAATCTTATCAATAATAAAAATACAGATTTTATTAACCTTTATATGTTTTTGTGAAATTTTAAAAGTTAAATAGTTTTTAATTTTTTTAATTTTTTGGAAATTTATAAATTATAATTCTAAATATTGTTTGAGTACTGTATTGGTATTTGTTTCATTTTTCATCTTTATTTTTAATATACCCAAAAAATCTAGTAATATTTTTAAATAACAATCTATAAAACCTTTTAGATAAATGGGTTGGCACCACACTGACTTACCCTGGTGTTGTTTTGGTTTTGTTTTTTTTTTAAAAAAACCATCGAAGAATAACTTTCTTTCCACATTACTTTTCTACATCAAAAAATGTTTCTTATTTATTATAATTTTTAATATTTTACTTATTTAAAAGAACTTAGCAAAAACTGAACCTATATTTTTGTTTATTTAATTCAAAAAATTTATTTAAAATTATATTGTCTTATTTTGTACTGATTTTACATTGTTGGATGTTTTTACAAACTGTTAAAGATAATAAAATTAATATAAACTTTTTTCGTGGATTTTTATTAATATGTCGTCCACAGTTATGTTTTTGAGGGGTTTTGAAGGTGTTTTTTTCCATCCCCACGGAAAAACAAACATTCCCAAAACATTATAACGTTTATTTTGATTTTTGAGGGAAAGTATTTTTTGTATTGAGGGGAGGTGGGAAACTTGGTTTAAAATATTTTTATGTTTGTTGATTTATTAATTTGTTTAGTTTTTCCAAAATTGCAGGTATTGAGTTTTTTGCAAAACTGGGGGGGAAGTTATCGTACCCCCACCATTTACGATTTTTGTTTAGTTTCATTAATTGTATTATTATTAAAATATTTTTTAGGGTATGTTTAAATTAATTGTTTTGCCAAAAATATTAGAGGTAATGTTACTATATTTTAAACACTTACTATTTATAATACAAAAAAAAAGTGTGTGTGTATATACTTTGTTAAATGGTTTTTTATTTAATAAAATTATATATAAATTGGGTATGTGTTAAAAAAATAAGCCTTTTTCCTTTACTTGAAATATATATATTATCCAATGGTTGTAAAACGAGTTTAATGTGGTGAATTTTTTTCTTCCCTTTTTTAAATATCACCTCAAAAAGGTTATATTATTGGGGGAATTCATCTCAAAAATGCCATGATTGTGGGCTTGAAATCTCCACCCCCCCCAGGGGGGGACTATTACACTCGGGGAGGGATGGAGTTGTCTGATATTTAGGACTTGCAGCGTTTCAAGTAGTGGGTCAACTGTCCAAAATTGGGTTTCTGGACGGAAATATATTTTTTTTCTCTCACAGAGGTCTAGGGGGGGGGGAGGACCACCGTGTTAGAAAATATTGGAATAATTATAACCCTTTTTCGTCCCAGGTAGGATTGTTCAAACAAATTTGTTTGTCCTAGCGAGGTTATAATGTAAGAATCTCGTATTTGAATTTTTTGTAATAATAATATGTTTTTAATGTATTTTAGGTATGTTATAATTTATCTTACTTAAAAACAGAATTTGAGTTAAGATTATAGCATCCTTTTATTTGTTATTAACATTATGAAAAAAACTTATTTGTTACTATATTAAAAATAGGTTTTTTTCAATACAGTTTTTATCTGGGAAATTTATTTATATAAACAGTTTATCTATTACCCAATTTTTTTATCAGCTTTTTTTCATCATACCAAAACATTACTTTTCGCAATACCAATAATTACTAGTAGAATTCAGTGGGTTTTTTATATTTTTACTTTATCTATCGTTAGCTGTCTCTTAAAAGTTTTGCCCCACTGTTTTTAAATGTTTCAACTGTTAAAACACTTTTAAGGAATATTTTTGGGGGGTGTTATTTGGGGGGGAACCAAAATATATTTATTGATTGGGAATTCTGCATGGTTGTTTTAGTTTTAAAAAATATAAAAATACTTAAATGAAAAAAAAAAAAAAAAAAAAAAAAAAAAATAAAAAAATAAAAAAAAAAAAAAAACGGGGATTCTTAGATCAAAACGTTTTTTGCCAACTAATTTATTTAAAATTTTTAAAAAACCGTTAATTTTAAAAAGAAAACGGAATTTAGGGGGACAGGGGGGGAATGGAAAGTAATACAAAATATTTGTTGGATAAAAACCTCTATAAACGTGGCAAAAACTCACTAAAAAACTTTACAGGACATTGGATATAAATATTGTTGTTTTTTGTTTAGTTTTAAATTATGGAACTTAATACCATATTGTATAGTATATAAAAACCCAGGGGGTTTGTTAGGGGGGGGGTTTTACTTCCACTTAACTAGGGGACACTTGTTAACTCCAGTTGCCTTGTTACATAAACACCAGTGAAAGGAAAGCTGTATAGACAACCTGTTTAATGGGTAATTTCTATTGTCATCCAAAATTGACTCTCCCATTTCTTATTTTTACATTTGTAATTGTTTCATGGAAATAGGTGTAAAGTTTTCCCCCGTGCCTGTATTCATTTAATCATACCTTTCAAATTTCAATTTGTTTTAATGTTTTATCTACTCCACTGTTAACAAAAACTACCAATAGTAATTTTTTTCTAGTTATTTTTTGTAGTTGGGGGGGTGGGGGGGGGGGGGGGGTCTTCCTCCCAACTTATTGGTGATGAGCTTATGGGATTAGTGTTTTTTGGCACGGGTAAAAAAATTCCTGTCACTCTTTTATTACGCGGTTTTTTTCACTTTAATCACAGATTAATGAACTTTGTTTTTACTAAGGGGGGGGAATATATTATACTGGGTGGTTACCAAAAGTGTTTTCCTATCTTCCCCCCCACTTTTTTTCTACAAATTTTTTACCATTTTTATTTTTTTGTTTTTCAAATTATGCTAATTCCAAATCTAAGTTAGGATAGAAGGCTTTCTATCTTTAGGGGATGTATTGTGCCAAAAAAATATAGGGCAAGGTAAACTGGGTTCCTTAGATATAGGGGCTTAGGGGCATTTCAAAGGTTCCGGAAAATTCTTTATGGGTTAGTATTAGGGGGGGGGGGGGAAACCCGCCGTGGAATGTCTATTAGAACGTTTGCCTTTTTCCCCCACCCAGATAAAACAATGGGTTTATTTTTTAAATTGAAATAAGGGGGTGGTTTTTGTTTTACCGGTTTTTAACAAAGATATTTTTTGTAGGTTAAAAAGAAGGGTAGGAAGTTAGAAGGTGGGGGGGGAGAACCGGAACCTGTTGTAATGAGACGGGTACAGGGCTCAGGCGAACATGGCTTATTATTAACAATTGGCCTTTTTAAACCCCAGATAACACCATTTGGTTGGAAGTTTAAAAAATTCAAAAAAAAAAATGTTGTAAAATTAACAGTTTTCCCAATTTTACATTGGCTAAAACCACTTGTTATCTTATGTTGGTGGACCCAATTTGTGAAACTTTATTAGGTTACAAAAGGTAACAGTTAAAAAACCTCTTTTTAGTTTTAAAGTTTAAGCTAACTACAAAACAATTGATGGTTTAATTGTTAACTGTTTTAATAAAATAAGTTATTTTTTTACAATTACTTTACCCCAAAACTTTTGGGGTTTGTTTTAAAATTATAAAATACTTCCATTATTGGATTTAAAATTTTTCTTTTTAAACTAAGTTAAAAACACCAACTTTATATTTTCTTTGGTTTTTATCCAACATTGTTTTTTTTTGGTGGGCTTTAAATAATATTAGCCCCACAAACTAATAAAACCTTCTTGGGCTATTCTTATATATCCACTGATACATCTTGGAAATAAAATAAACGGTAACATAACCAGCATTTTGAATATTAAAATATTGACCCCAATGTTTATTTATGGGATGTTTACAACAGGACTGTATTATGAGTTTAAACAAAATTGTTTATTTATATCGGGACTTTCTACGTCATTTTTTAAAAACCTACTTGATTAGCTTGGGAAAACGTTTAAACTAACCCCACTTTTTTGAATTATTAAAAATATTGGGCCACCCCCTTAATGTTATTAGGGGATGTTCACAAGGGGGGGAGACTGTATTCTGATTACAAAATATTTATTATTCGGGACCTTCTACGTTTTCCTTTTTACCTTTACTGATAAGCTTGGAAACGGTCTTAAACAACTCTTTTTGGGGTATTTTTTAATTTTATTGGGCCAAAATGTTATTTAGGGATGTTCCCCAACTGGGGGTGGGTGAACCTTTATTCTGGATTTACAATATATTATATTCAGACTTCTAGTCTTTATAAAAAACCTACTGAAATTTGGCTTTGGAAATCGGTGTTATACAACAAATACTTTTTGGGGAATAATTTAAATATGGCCAAATTGTTTTTTAGGATGTCACAGGGGACTTGTATTTTCTGATGTTCATAATATTTATATCGTCTTCCTACGTCTTTTACCTTTTCTTGGATAGGCTTGGAAAACGTACCTCCATAACACTTTTTTTGGAATTTATTAATAAAATTATGCCAATGTTATTGGGGAATTGTCCCCCCCACAGGGTGACTGTAATTCTGATAAAACAAAATTTATTTTATAATTTGAACTTTTCTTCGTATTTAAAACCTTACTTGGTTAGCTTGGAAAACGGTTAACTAACTTCGCTTTTTGAATATTTTAAAAAATTATTGGCCCCAATGTTATTTTGGGATGTTCACTAGAACTTTGTATTCTGGATTTCCAAATATATTATCTGATCGGTGGGTACTTCTATTCATTGTAAACCCTAACTGGATAGCTGGATAATAAAAAAATAACTCGGTGAACAAACCACTTTTGATTATTTGAAATATTATGACTATCGGGTTTATTTAGGATGTCCCACTGGGGGGGGTGGGGGGGGGTCTTGTTATTTCTGATTACAAAATAATTATATTATAATCGGGACTTCTAACGTCTTTCCTTTAACCTACTGAATAGGGTGTGGAAAGTTACTAACTCTTTTGGGAATAAGTAAAAATTTGGGGGCCAAATGTTAATTTGGAATGTAAACAGAATGTATTCTGATTTACAAATATTGTATTATTCGACTTTTCTTATAACGTCTTTTTATCTTACTGGATAGCTTGGGGAGAAAACGGTATCAAAAAATCTTCTTGGAATATTAACATATTTGCCAATTGTTATTAAGATGTTCCACAGGGTGGACTGTTATTTTGATTTACAAAAATTTATTATATTTTCGGACTTTCTGACGCTTTAAAAATCCCTACCTGGATAGCCTTGGGGAAAAAAATATCGGTACAAACCTTCTTTTGAATTATTTACAAAATACTTTTGCCAATGGTTTTTTAGGATGTCAACCAAGGACTGTATTTTCTGATTACAAAAAAGATTATATTACGAACTTCACGGTCTTTTAATACTACTTTTGATAGCTTGGCAATAATTACGGTTTTGACCAACCACACTTTTGAATATTTAAATATGGCCAATGTTATTAGGGAATGGGTCACCAGGACTGTATTTCTGACTTACAAATTTTATTTCGACCCTTTTTACTATTCGGTCTTTAAAAACCTACTGGATAAGGGCTTGGGGGAAACGGTTTTACAAAAACCCTCACTTTTGGAATATTAAATATTTTGCCCCAAAATGTTATTGAGGGATTGTCCCCACTGGGGAACTGTTATTCTGATTTACAAAATAATTTATATCGACTGTTTCTACGTCTTTAAAAAAACACCTTTAACTGGATTTAGGCTTTGAGGAATACGGTTGTTTTACTAACCTCTTTGTGGAATATTTAAATTTATGCCAATGTTAATTTTGGTTGTCACCAGGACTGTATTCTTCTTGGGATTTTCCATTATGTTTTTTATATCGGAAACTATCTTCGTCTTTAACATTTACTGATAGCTTTGGGATACGGTTACAACCACTTTTGGAATATTAAAATATGCCCTATGTTATTAGGGATTGGTCCCCACAGGGGAGGGGAACTTTGTATTGGTCTGATTACAAATTTTTTTATATCGACTTTTCTTAACGGCTCCCTTTATAAAAAACCTACTGATAAGGCCTTTGTGGGAAAACCGGTTACATAAAACCTTTCTTTTGAATTTTTAAAATATATGTGGCCAATGTTATTAGGATGGTCCACAGGAGGGGGGGGGGGGGAATAAACTGGTATTTTCTTGATTTACAAATTATTATATTCGTTACCTCTTACGTTCTTAACCTTTACTGATTAAAGGCTTGGAGGAAATCGGGTTTGACAACTCTATTTTTGGGGGGAATTTCAAAAGTTTGTCACACCCATTGTTTTTCTGGGTGATAAATGGGCCTATGTCAATTAGGGACAATTTCGGCCGTTAATTTTCTTTCCCTATAATATATTAATTTTGCCCAAAAAACGTGGGGGACTCCGAATCAAAAAATATTTAGTTAATTGTTTGGATGTATAATTTGTTGAAATAATTATTTAGATTTGTATAAGTAGAAAAATTAATGTTTTGATTTTGAAAAATTCATTCATATTTTTTCTGTTTGGAGGATTGAAATTTTTTCTAAAAAAAAATGTAATTTGGGGGCTTTCCCCCAATAGAGGTTAAGTTATTTTTTTTTATAAATAATACCACGTTTTGTTAAGTAAGAAACTGTTCTCGTGTAAGGGAAGATTTTATTTTGTTTTTTTGTGTTTATTTTATAAGTTAGAATTATGTAATAGGATGTAAATTTGTAAAAATTAATGGCTTTCTTTGTTTTATTTGCTATAATAAATGTACGTTAATTTAGGCCACTTGAGAACTAAAGAATTGTTTTATCTATCAAACGTATAACACAATTATAAGAGAATAATATTTAAAACCATTTTATGAATGATTTTCTGACGGGAAAATATATAGTATCATTTTTACAACGTTTAATATTATTTAATAAACTAAACTTGATTAATGCATTCAATCCAATCTAAAACTAAAACCAATGTTACAGTTACCATTAAAATGTTAAGAAATTACATTTTTAATCCGTACCAAATAATATCACACCATTCTAATTGGCATAATAGTATGTTAGAAACTGTGAAAACATTTATGAATAGACATGATGTAAACAATATATGTTTGGAGTTAGTAATTGAGATGAGCGATACCTAAAGGGATAAATCTGAACAGAAACAAAGCCAATAACGATGCAAATTTAATATGGCAAACGGATATTGTGATTGAATATCTGAACGGACGGTTGAGATGACGTAATTAGGTTGCATTGATCCGGCTGTAGTCTTCAGTTACAAACACGATCGGGTTAGTTCTTTGTACTTCAATTGGGATTAATCAAATATGATTGAATTTACTTTATATATTTTCTGATTTTTTTCTACTTTTTAGAACATTATTTAGTGTTAACTAATTTTTAAATTGATTGAAAAATAGTTTTTCAAAATAAAACAAATATATTCCATTACATAATGTAAATTATACATAAAGTATAATATATTTTTATGTTTCTATACTAATACCTTGAAAATTCTTAACAGAATATTTTGGATACAAACATAAAACCGTATTGTTTTTGTTTATTTGTTTTGTAATAATCGTTACTGTCAAATATACTTAAAACATTACGATATGTACCGGTAACATAAAAAACACATTTACTAAGGAAATACAAACCCATCAATAATCTTAGTACGTCAGTCGTGTCTTGGACAGTTAGTAGACTTAGTAACAATGTTACTTGGTAGTTACTATAACCTAAAACAGTTACAGTTGACAATATGCTAGCCTTTCGAATTAACTTAAAGTATACTACAGTATCATCCATATAACTTCTAAGTCAATAAATGTATATATTGATAATTCGCTGAATTTTATATTTGGTGGTAGAATGACGTGGCTACACAAAATTTATAGCATTACTTTTTTTTGGTTTGACATACGTGTGCTTTCCCAAATTTAAATTGGTCAAAAAGACAAAATTACCCACAGCATAAATAAAATATTTCACAACCACTCACTGAACACACTGGCCTAATTAGATAATACCTCCAAGTTAAGACATATAACTGATTATTTAAACATTCAATTAACTTCTACCCTCCTTAGTAAAACTAGAACATCTTAAAATTATGTACAGTAGCATTATTATGTTATTTATTTGCAGAAATGGAAGGAAAATTCAACAAACAAGGCGTGGGTGGGTCGTGTCGTGTATAGTACAGTTCCCATAAAGTTTGCTCATTTTCAATATTGCATGACATTTATTCACCCTCGTAATACTAAAATAATTGTAATATTTTAAATTTGTCAAAAATGTTTGTTTAATACGTTACTTGCATTCATATTTACCATAAAGAAACACGTCATTAAAATATTTAATTTCGCTACCTTTCTATACATTTATACAGTCTAAAAAGAAAGATATGTTACATAACATTATATTCTATAAAAACACAAAATATGAATCTTACCCATAGATGGTCAACAAACAAAATATGAATCTTACCCATAGGTGGTCAACTAACAAAATATAAATCTTACCCATAGATGGTCAACTAACAAAATATGAATCTTACCCATAGATGGTCAACTAACAAAATATGAATCTTACCCATAGATGGTCAACTAACAAAATTAGAATCTTACCCACAGATGGTCGACTAACAAAATATGAATCTTACCCACAGATAGTCGACTAACAAAATATGAATCTTACCCATAGATGGTCGACTAACAAAATATGAATCTTACCCATAGATGGTCGACTAACAAAATATGAATCTTACCCACAGATAGTCGACTAATAAAATATGAATCTTACCCATAGATGGTCGACTAACAAAATATGAATCTTACCCATAATGGTCGACTAACAAAATATGAATCTTACCCACAGATAGTCGACTAACAAAATATGAATCTTACCCACAGATAGTCGACTAACAAATATGAATCTTACGACCATAGATGGTCGACTAACAAAATATGAATCTTACCCATAGATGGTCAACTAACAAAATATGAATCTTACCCAAGATGGTCAACTAAAAAATATGAATCTTACCCAAGATGGTCAACTAACAAAATATGAATCTTACCCATAGATGGTCAACTAACAAAATTGAATCTTACATAGATCACCTAACAAAATAGAATCTTACCAAGATCGTCAAACAAAAAATATGTTACATAACATATATGTCTTAAACATAACAAAATATGAATCTACCCATAGATGGTCGACTAACAAAATATGAATCTTACCATAGATGGTCGACTAACAAAATATGAATCTTACCCATAGATGGTCGACTAACAAAATATGAATCTTACCCACAGATGGTCGACTAACAAAATATGAATCTTACCCATAGATGGTCGGACTAACAAAATATGAATCTTACCCACATATAGTCGACTAACAAAATATGAATCTTACCCATAGATGGTCGACTAACAAAATATGAATCTTACCCATAGATGGTCGACTAACAATGTCATCTAACATGGTCGACAAGATGGTCATCTAACAAAATATGAATCTTACCCATCGATGGTCAACTAACAAAATATGAATCTTACCCACAGATGGTCGACTAACAAAATATGAATCTTACCCACAGATGGTCAACTAACAAAATATGAATCTTACCCACAGATGGTCAACTAACAAAATATGAATCTTACCCATAGATGGTCAACTAACAAAATATGAATCTTACCCACAGATAGTCGACTAACAAAATATAAATCTTACCCATAGATGGTCGACTAACAAAATATGAATCTTACCCACAGATAGTCGACTAACAAAATATGAAACTTACCCATAGATAGTCGACTAACAAAATATGAATCTTACCCATAGATGATCATCTAACAAAATATGAATCTTACCCATCGATGGTCAACTAACAAAATATGAATCTTACCCATAGATGGTCAACTAACAAAATATGAATCTTACCCATAGATGGTCAACTAACAAAATATGAATCTTACCCATAGATCGTCAACTAACAATATATGAATCTTACACACAGATAGTCAACTAACAAAAGATGAATCTTACCCATAGATGGTCAACTAACAAAATATAAATCTTACCCACAGATAGTCAACTAACAAAATATGAATCTTACCCATAGATGGTCAACTAACAAAATATGAATCTTACCCACAGATAGTCAACTAACAAAATATGAATCTTACCCACAGATGGTCAACTAACAAAATATGAATCCTACCCACAGATGGTTAACTAACAAAATATGAATTTTACCCATAGATGGTCATCTAACAAAATATGAATCTTACCCATCGATGGTCAACTAACAAAATATGAATCTTACCCATAGATGGTCAACTAACAAAATATGAATCTTACCCATAGATGGTCAACTAACAAAATATGAATCTTACCCATAGATCGTCAACTAACAATATATGAATCTTACACACAGATAGTCAACTAACAAAAGATGAATCTTACCCATAGATGGTCAACTAACAAAATATGAATCTTACCCACAGATAGTCAACTAACAAAATATGAATCTTACCCACAGATGGTTAACTAACAAAATATGAATTTTACCCATAGATGGTCAACTAACAAAATATGAATCTTACCCATAGATGGTCAACTAACAAAATATGAATCTTACCCATTGAAGGTCAACTAACAAACTATGAATCTTACCTACAGATAGTCGACTAACAAAATATGAATCTTACCCATAGATGGTCGACTAACAAAATATGAATCTTACCCATAGATGGTCAACTAACAAAATATGAATCTTACCCATGGATGGTCAACTAACAAAATATGAATCTTACCCATAGATGGCCGACTAACAAAATATGAATCTTACCCACAGATGGTCGACTAACAAAATATGAATCTTACCCATAGATGGTCGACTAACAAAATATGAATCTTACACACAGATAGTCAACTAACAAAAGATGAATCGACTAAAATATGAATCTTACCCACAGATAGTCAACTAACAAAATATGAATCTTACCCACAGATGGTTAACTAACAAAATATGAATTTTACCCATAGATGGTCAACTAACAAAATATGAATCTTACCCATAGATGGTCAACTAACAAAATATGAATCTTACCCATTGAAGGTCAACTAACAAACTATGAATCTTACCCACAGATAGTCGACTAACAAAATATGAATCTTACCCATAGATGGTCGACTAACAAAATATGAATCTTACCCATAGATGGTCAACTAACAAAATATGAATCTTACCCATGGATGGTCAACTAACAAAATATGAATCTTACCCATAGATGGCCGACTAACAAAATATGAATCTTACCCACAGATGGTCGACTAACAAAATATGAATCTTACCCATAGATGGTCGACTAACAAAATATGAATCTTACCCACATATAGTCGACTAACCAAATATGAATCTTACCCATAGATGGTCGACTAACAAAATATGAATCTTACCCATAGATGGTCGACTAACAAAATATGAATCTTACCCACAGATGGTCGACTAACAAAATATGAATCTTACCCACAGATGGTCAACTAACAAAATATGAATCTTACCCACAGATGGTCAACTAACAAAATATGAATCTTACCCATAGATGGTCAACTAACAAAATATGAATCTTACCCACAGATAGTCGACTAACAAAATATGAATCTTACCCATAGATGGTCGACTAACAAAATATGAATCTTACCCACAGATAGTCGACTAACAAAATATGAAACTTACCCATAGATAGTCGACTAACAAAATATGAATCTTACGCATGGATGGTCATCTAACAAAAATATGAATCTTACCCATGGATGGTCAACTAACAAAATATGAATCTTACCCATAGATGGTCAACTAACAAAATATGAATCTTACCCATAGATGGTCAACTAACAAAATATGAATCTTACCCATAGATCGTCAACTAACAAAATATGAATCTTACCCACAGATGGTCAACTAACAAAATATGAATCTTACCCATGGATGGTCAACTAACAAAATATGAATCTTACCCATAGATGGTCAACTAACAAAATGTAATACTTTTAATAAAGAAGAATTACCTGAGAACCATCTAATAATAACGCCACAACACGCAATCTGGGAGACACTAATCTCAGAGTTAAATTATCCTGAAGATAAAACTGCTTGAATGTTTCAATTCTAAGAAATCCTCGAGCATTGTCATTTGTATTAAAGAAAGTGGTTTTAAAGTAAGAATCTGGGATAAGAGAATTTAACGTAAATTAACCATCAATAACTTACAGTTGTATTTATTAAAGGATATGTTCAATTTGTATGCAAACTTGTATTGTCTTTCAACACCACAACCTAAATTACCACTGTATAATAACTATTATATTAATTTAAGCCTTATATTTGAAACAGTAATACCACAGGTACATACTTATTGTAGTACTCTTAAGAAATGTTACTAACAATAGAGCCTTATGATCCAATATTAACTAAACTCACATTCAGTTGATCCTAAGATACTATGACCATCTAAAGTCATTGTTACTAAGTTAATTAAAAAAAACGTACATAGAGTTACATTCAATAGCATATAGTCTATCTATGACTTTTTGATAAATTAAGAATAGTTATGCAGCCAATGTACATGCAACCTATACTTGAAACAATATATTATATATAGTTACTTATGAAGAATTAAAACTCTTTTAGATTTAATTTTCAAATTTATATGCATTTTTAGATTATTTCATTACATTTAAATATGAATTTTTGTTTAGATGAGTTATGATAAATAATATGTTTATATGTTTTATCTTTCTGTAAGACATTTAAAACCAAATTCATTAGTTGGTTTTTTTTTTTTTATTATTATTTTATATTTTACTAAAAGATAATGAGTCTTAAAGAGAATTGAAAATAAATGTTGTCACCATGAATAATGTGAACCATGAATATGTTGATTAAATCGTAAAGAAGATGTAGTTGATTGCTTTTTTGAAATAAAGTTTAGTAATTTCAATCATATAACACATGTAGATATGGTGTAATATAAATCATTAACCTAATACCTACTGCTAGAATATTACCTTTACGTGGCATAGATAGTCTGTTTAACTCAACATCTGTGGTTCGATTTGTGTGTAGAATTTTTATTTCTGATTATAATTTACTATAATTTATTTGTAGATTTAGTTCATTTCCAAGCAAATTATGCACATGCGATTAACCATATATACAGTCAATTTAGTATTTGCAAGCACTCAATATACGTAAATTAATGCTTAAAACTACAGTTCCTTTAATTGCCATTTATTTGTAGTGATACCTCTAACCAACAAATAATCTTGCCACATTTCGTACGACTAGCTGCTCATTAGACAATAGTTTACTATAAAAGCACA
>JAQJVL010005656.1:0-33830 GCA_035578905.1 Stictocephala bisonia | reverse complement strand
TAAACATAAATGTAAATATAATATAGTGTAACAGAATAAAATAAAACTTAACATAATACAACACATTATAAATACCCAGGCCATTCCAAATATGAGGAAAATTATCGAGAGTAAATATAAAACAACAACAATAACAATAAATCAACAATAAACAATAAATTATCCTTTGGTGGAGTATTCATAAAACAATTTTGCAAAAGCAATTTTGGGTAGAGAAAAGTACATAATGTAGATGTGTAAACGTTTTAACTATATAAAAAGTCTACTATGGACGGAACTGACTGTACACGAAAGAGGGAGGAGTGAAATCTATAAAAAAAAAAAAAAAAAAAAAAAAAAAAAAAAAAAAAAAAAAAAAAAAAAAAATTTAATGAGTTGCAATCCAGTATAATTAATATTTAGATATTTCTTACTTAACATATTTTATACATTATTAATTAAGTGTAGTATATATTTTACTAAACACATTTATATCCTATATTTTATAATTACATCTGTATAATACCATGGATGCCTTACCAAATCAATAACCTCTTATCTTATCATTTTTCAAATATTAGTTCACTATATAATGTATATTTACACATTATTATTTGTTTTCTAATTATCTCCATATATAAAAGAGAAAGCTCTCCCTCACTCGTCACTAACTCTCCTACTTCCTGTAATCCTACTGAACTGAAATTTGACATAAATGTATGTTGTACGCTGAACAGGAAAACTAAAGTATTTTTATTTTAATAACGGGTAGTAACCACCCCTAAAAGATTGTTCCATAAGGATACAATTGGGATGATTTTAGTAAATTACTGCTGTTTTATAAATAAATATGTTTATTTTGTATATTTGACATTTATCCTATTGTTGCAATAATCTTTTTCTATATATTTTTTCTCTATAAAATTATGTCTAAGAACATCTGTTAGAATATAAATAATGATACTTATAATATTGGTAAGGTTATAAATCTTTCAAATAGTTTTTTAATTAGCATAATACGTGTTGGTACATATACAGTACAAGTAAACGTCACACAACACAAATTTATTACAATATAAGCACAAAATGCACAAATATACTACAATACAAGCACAAAATGCACAAATATTGTGGTGATCGATTTCAGAGAACCACGCTCACCTTCCTCAGACCAGAGGGATTCACAAAAGAATGGAAAACGGTGTTCAACAACTCAATTTATAGGCCTATGATCACGTGACCCCATTGGCTGGAATCGTCAAAATGGCGGCTGCTGTGATATTATTGGTTAATTCCTATTGTCTGTTACTTATCTCCTTTTATTCGCTGAAAATACATTATTAAAAACTATTTCGGAATCAAAATTAACCTGTTCATTCATTAATTTATCACGATCCTTACATTTTTCTTTAAAAATAAATACTCTTCCCAAGCATTCATGTTACGACCCTTCTTACAAAATTTTAGAATATCTACATTTTCATCTATTTTATTCAAACTGTGGGTACAATTCAGAAGGTGTTTAGCTACATTAGATCTTTCAGGTTTATTATTTTTAAAAGCAGAGACATGGTTTTTATATCTTTTGCTAAAATTTACAGTCTGACCTATGTAAAACATATTACAATCATTACAGTTAATCCTATATATTCCTGAATTATTAAATTTATCTTCACTTTCAATATTCGGGTGTAAAATGTTGGACATAGTAATACAAGTCTTAAAAGCTACTGATAAATTGAATTTCTTAAATATATTACCAAACCTTTGTGTAAACGGCCCATTGTAATGGATGGATACATACTTCTTTTGTTCTTTATCGGATTTTTCTTTTTTAAGTGTTGTTCGTCTATCGTCTCAAATTTTGTTTTCTATTTTCTTTTTTATTCTACTTCCAATTTCATCAATCATTGATGCTTTGTATCCATTTGCAATAGCTATTGATTTTATATAATTTATTTCCTGTTTTCTATCTGCAACACTTAATGGTATTGAATACGCCCTATATAACATACTTCTGAAGCTAGCTGTTTTGTGAGACGGGGGATAGACAGAACTGTTATTTATGGTACAATTGGTTTGAGTAGGTTTCCTGAAAATTCTGTATGAAAGTTTGTTATGATCACGAATTATTTTTAGATCCAAAAAATTAATTTCATTCATAGATTCAAATTCACTGGTAAAACTAAGCTTCTGGTGGTGACAATTAAGTATATTTAACATATTATCTAAGTCATTACATGATTTCTCGTTAAACAAAACCAGAATATCATCGACATAACGGGTGTAAATTATGATATCATGTTCCTTTTTTAATTTATTTAAAATTGAGTCTTCATGATACTGTAAATAAACTTCTGATAAAATGGCTGACAGTGGACTACCCATAGCTAAACCATCGTTTTGTAAGTAAAATTTGTTATTGAAACGGAAGTAATTTTGTTTCAAGATAGTTTTGAGCAACTTTACAATTTGATTTACATACATTTTTTCATATTGTTGTTCTACAAGTTTTTCCTTAACTAAGTTAATCATTTCATCAACTGGAATATTAGTGTGTAGATTACATATGTCAAATGAGGCTAACCTAGTCCTATTACACAATTTTACATGACTGACCTTATCAACAAAATCAATACTGTTCTTAACGGTATATTTATTTTCAAGGTTCAAAGCAGAAGTCAAAATATTGGACAATATCTTTGATTCGTTGTAAGTAGGCGCAGATTTGAAATTTACCAGGGGCCTAATAGGTACATTAGGTTTGTGAATTTTTGGAATACCATTCATTGTGGGTGCCTTAGGATTATTCATAAAAGCTCTAAAACGAATATTATCAGTAATAACTTTTGTACAAGATTTTACAACTTTATTAATTTTATCCTGATATTTATTTATAGGATCACCTTTTAGTTCTTGAAATTTATTTTCCTTGATAAAATCTTCAGTTTTAGTAATATAATCTTCTTTTTTCAGAATTACAATTGTGTTGCTCTTATCCGCTGTAACTGCGACTAGATCTTCATTCTGTAATTTCTGTTTTACATCTAAACAAACTTTATAATCTAAAACCTGTTTCAAATTATTAGTTTGGACCTGCATTGTTTTACATATTTTACTTACATCATATCTAATTTCGTTTCTGTTACAATCTTTCAACTGAGATACATTACATTCAATGTCTGTGGCTAAAATATCGGCTTGTTTGTTTTGATTTTTTATGAAATTATGTTTGGGTCCATAACACAATACATCATTTTCAGATTTGCTAAATTCAACATTACTCATATTAATTACCCTTTTATGAAAAACGTGACTTTCATCATTAACTAAATGGCTAGTTAGATTGTCATTAGTACTTACATTCCTTAATCTTTGCAATTTCTTATTAAGTTTATTATATTTCGATTCCATTATACGTGAAATTTCCTCATCAAGACTATCGTTCAGCAAATACCAAGCCCTACTACCATATTCTTTAACAAATTGCATAGGCCTATGAATGTCGTAACTCTTAAATGTCAGTTCGTCTTTTTTGCGATATAAATCTTTAATTGAGTTATTTACAAACAGTTTTTCAGCTTGTTGTTTTGTTTTCCTACCAACCACAGTATTACATTTGTATTTTCTAAGGACTTATTGAACCGCCCTCGTATCACACAATATATGATCAAATGAGGAAGACAAAGGTTGTTGGACATTTGTCATAATTACGTGAAAAATACCAATCACGATGTTTCGATTTAGTAAAACATAAATCTTTTTGTGTGGGTCAGTTCCATTGTAACGTTATGTGGTAATGACCCACCCACCCACCTATACTCGTACAGTGGTATTGACCCACCCGACCACCCATACACGTACTGTGGAACTGACCCACCCGCCCACCCATACACGTACTGTAGTACTCACCCAGCCGCCCACCTATACACCTACAATGGAACTGACACACCGAATATTGAAAGTGGAACACCGAATATTGAAAGTGAAGATAAATTTAATAATTCAGGAATATATAGGATTAACTGTAATGATTGTAATATGTTTTACATAGGTCAGACTGTAAATTTTAGCAAAAGATATAAAAACCATGTCTCTGCTTTTAAAAATAATAAACCTGAAAGATCTAATGTAGCTAAACACCTTCTGAATTGTACCCACAGTTTGAATAAAATAGATGAAAATGTAGATATTCTAAAATTTTGTAAGAAGGGTCGTAACATGAATGCTTGGGAAGAGTTATTTATTTTTAAAGAAAAATGTAAGGATCGTGATAAATTAATGAATGAACAGGTTAATTTTGATTCCGAAATAGTTTTTAATAATGTATTTTCAGCGAATAAAAGAAGATAAGTAACAGACAATAGGAATTAACCAATAATATCACAGCAGCCGCCATTTTGACGATTCCAGCCAATGGGGTCACGTGATCATAGGCCTATAAATTGAGTTGTTGAACACCGTTTTCCATTCTTTTGTGAATCCCTCTGGTCTGAGGAAGGTGAGCGTGGTTCTCTGAAATCGATCACCATAATATTTGTGCATTTTGTGCTTGTATTGTAGTATATTTGTGCATTTTGTGCTTATATTGTAATAAATTTGTGTTGTGTGACGTTTACTTGTACTGTATAAATCTTTCTTAACGCTAGGAATTACATTGGGTGTTTATATTTGAACTGTAAACACAATGTAATTATTATTGTTTAATAACTATTATTAGGTGTCACAAGCGCAGCAAGTGATGGAGTTGGCATGCGAAGCGAGCAGGGATATCCCCTAGTATTCCTATAATTCTAAATAGAACGTAATACAGTCATTACAATAATGATAATTATATATTAACTAATAAATTTCGATTTTCCAATTTTATTATTATATTTATTTTGATATAGTTCATCATATTTATTCAGCGTTTATAGTAGATCAATTACTATGAATTATTAACTGTTCAATATATTTATATTATATTTCTAACTACAGCTAAGAGGCCAAGGTGGTGGCTCGTGACGTTTTTGTTCCAGGTTCGATTCCCGGTTTTACCTTAACTTATTTTACGAATGTGCTCCTCTCGTAGTTCCATAAGTCATGGTGCTCCAACGAGCCTATAAAACAGAAATAGGGTTCGTCTAGGCAGGTGAGGGGAACTATGTCTTTAATAGGCCTGTCCCCAATATAAGCCATACTAAATTTAATCTTAAACTACCTTATCAGAAAAAAAAAACATTGGTGTTAAACTACACAACATTTACGCAAGTATCTGTCTTAAGTAGAAGAATAAACTACAATAAAACTATAACTATGCTATAATATATTATTAAACTGTATATTTACGATCCTATATATTTATTGGTAAACAGTTTTTATTTTATATTTACATTCTTATATATTTCAAACTATATTATAAGTAATTGCTAAAACTTAAAAACATTGTTTCCTTTTAGAAGTATCATAGTAAATCTTGCAGCAAACATTTAGTCCTGTATCAGATCCCATGTTTGTATTAGAGGAAGGGATCCAGACGTGACTTCAATTTGTATCAAACCCTGTAAAAGTGGTTCAGTTCCTCAAGTGGCCGTTAGCTGACAGTGATTCAGTTCCTTGTAGATAACGGCTGGCATCTGCTTTCCTTGTAACTCTTATATTCCTTCCTTCACCTCAATCGTATTGAAATTACTTTATTATATATACTTTAAAATCATGTGTAACCTATTTTCCGTTATGGAATCTGGCATCAATACATTATACTGGATAACTAATAATACAATGGTTGCACACTAGTAATACACAGAGTCTAGTTACAAGGCTCGCTTTCTTATGGACGCAATGAACGCCTTAGTGGTAGTTATAAATAGACTACAACTGATGTACATCTTTATACATCTGCTGTTATAATTACTACGTTTATCCTTGAGGATTTTCCAGTAATAAAGGAGAGACTAATAAGATGCCGGCCCTGTCATTGCATAGAAAAGTGGAGAAAATACTTGGCTTGCATACTTGCATACTTGGCATACATTTATTAGACTATTGTATGCGACCTCTGTTTTCTTTTTTTCTGTATTGGTAATCAAAATGTTCTTAGTTGTGGTGTATGCTTAGAAATATTGTATACCATGACAATAATGAATAAACTTATTAAAAGTGCAGCCAGTGGCCGAGTGGTCTAACATGTCAGGACATTTAGCCTGAGTTAGGGTTAGTGCAAGTTCGAATCCTGGCCTTAAATTTTAGATTATATCAACAAAAATAATCTTATACTGTACAGGTTCTCTCTCTTACTCCATCTGAAAGGTTCCCCGCACAAATCAGTAGTCTATGAGAAATGGTTGGAGTAAGGATAAAGAGGATGTCAGCCTGTCCTTAAAAATAAAATATTGATCAAACCTTTTTCATCAATACAGCAATAATATGAAATAGCCTCAGAGAACTGAGTGCTATGAGTCTTGAATTGGAATTGTAAAGTTTCAAAAAAACTTAACTGCTATTTTCCATAAACCAAGGATCACTAATATGCTATTTTGTTGACAATATTTAAACAAAGTGTCCAATAAATATAATAAACATTATATTTAAAATGTTGATTTATCTTCCAACCCCTCCCTTCTGTAGACATAAAAAACTTATAAATTTGGTTGAAAATGGTTCCTACTGAGATTATGATACAAGCCGAAATAAATTAAAATCTTCAAACTTCTTAATATATGAGAAGGGAGTGGTAGTAGAAAACCCCTAATTAATCAGTATAATTAAACAATTACAACAAGAAAAGGATTTATGTCTTTACCAAAATATAATATGTAAAATTTGTATAAATGTATTTATAATCAAATACCCATAAAATAATATGCTAGTTAAAAAAAGTGTTTCAAGATAAAATATTTTATTATAAAATAGGCAAAGGATATATGTTAATTAGAATTAACTGGATTATACTTTTATATTGTACAAATTATAAGTGTATATTTGTTATAGAATATGGTCAGTTTTTACACCTTTAAATATATTTCGCATTAATTTAGATGTTTATATGGAACAGAAAAAACATTACACCACTTTAATACTGCTTAAATATATGGCGCGTAGTATACAAAGGGATAAGCTGGCTTAGTGATGCAGCAAAACCAAGCATTGATAAATGATCGTGGGTGTCTGGGGTAGACCAGCCTGTGTAAAAACCATTATCCATACCCTAATTCCTGAGTAATTTAAAACAGAGCACTGTAAACACACAAACAATTTCTCCCTCCTCAATCACCATGATTAAGCAATTATGTCTTTACAAATAAAAAATGTGTTCTCGTACAGAATTATTATTATACATTACCACACCAAAACTTTTCCTTTTCAAATTTATAGTTATATATAAAGTGGATTACAAGTTTTTGTATAGTTGTAATATAAAATATGTTTATAAATAATAAACAAAATTTAGGTTGTGTTAGTCAAACTATAAAAAAATCATAAAATACTAAGAGAAAATAAGTTTCTAAAATATATAAATGTTTCAGATAACAATATAATAATAAAAAGTAAAAAAATTGAAGATTTACTTTAACTATAAAATAAAGAAAAAAAAATATTCATTGTTTTGTGTGTATATGCATGAGTCTGCTAGAAATTTCAGATTTATTATATTCCCTCAATTACTTAATGTATAACTATTCTAAACAAAGTTATTGATTTTCAGCATAATACCAACGAATTTGTTTAAAATGTATAGCTCAATGTAGATACTGGTGTTTACCAAAATAATCTCGATATCAAATCTACAGGTAAATGACGGTTTTATACATTAGTATTGACAAAATTAACAGTAGAAATAGTGATTTAAAACAAATAACCCTAAATATAGTAATTTATAAAAAATTGAATTTGTATTTATTGTAAAAAACATTTCACAGAAAACGAAAATATTTCATAAATTTAACCAAATATTTTGAATTTAATTGAAATTAAAGTCTATTGTTTAGTTAACTACCCGATTAATTGGGAGGGAGCTTCAAAAGACACCCCATAGAAAATTTAAATAGAAAATTTATTTCGTAGGAAATATTTGTGGGGAAACTCTAACAAAAAATAATAACATTACGAAAAATAAAAAAAACACTCAGATTTTGCTTGTACAGCACTATTTATGTCCACGTAAAATAAATAAAATTTGAAATTATCTTATTTTTTAAAATAATATTTTCCGTAATACAATGTTTTGAAGCGTGATTTTGAAAATAAATTTGCAAACTCCAAATTATATTTAATAGAGTTCATTTAAACCAATGGTTGAAATAAAGAACCGATTTTGCCAACAATAGCCCAATCTAAATAAAAAAAACTAATATTATTTCAATTTACAAAAGAGTTATATTATTAATAAAATTTCAATCACATTTTTTGTCTAGTATTTAAAATATAATTATGTTTTCTATTTTTTAGAAAATATATAACATCTTTAAAAATTTTTATATTTTAATTACATTGTTTATTGAAGGAGCAAGTTGATTAACATGGTACAATATCTGTCTACCAGCTCCAAAGAGTTGACATTTTGACTACATATTTAGGAATAAGAATTCCATCTTCAGGTTAGTAAAAATCTTGGTATTAGATTCAGCTGGATTATCGAGTATAAAACTGTCAATTATCAAGTATAAAACCATCAATTATCGAGTATAAAACTGTTGATTATCGAGTATAAATCTGTCTATTATCGTGTATAAAACTGTCTATTATCAAGTATAAAACTGTCGATTATCGAGTATAAAAGTGTCGAAAATCGAGTATAAAACTGTCGATTAAATAGTATAAAACAAAGGATTGTCGATGAATATTAGAGGAACAAGTTGTATTATATACGTATACAATATGTACCCATATAGTAACATTTTAAAAACCAACCACTCATCTTTGCGATTGATCTTTTAAAATAATATAATGATATATTAAAATAAAAAAAATAAAAAATATGGAATAAACTTTAATCATATAACTTTAATAACCATTTCACAACTTTAATGAACATTTACGTAGTTTAATTTTCAGAGAATATATAAAAATATGTAGCTCAGGTATTCTATAAACAGGTTAAAACCAAAAAATTAGAAAAAAATATTGTGTTCATTTTCATTTATTAGTTTAGCCATACAAAAATACATTTCTTTCTTATTTATAAAATAGAAGTTGTTTCTTTATGGAGGGGTTCTTTGTCTTCTTATGATCCTTCTCCGTCATTACGGAGATGCAGTTTCCGGTGCTAAATGTGAGCCGTCTGACTGAGTCCTTTGCCTTTGT
This sequence comes from Stictocephala bisonia, assembly GCA_035578905.1. Taxonomy (NCBI): domain Eukaryota; kingdom Metazoa; phylum Arthropoda; class Insecta; order Hemiptera; family Membracidae; genus Stictocephala; species Stictocephala bisonia. The sequence continues at coordinate 24,566 of JAQJVL010005656.1, read as the reverse complement.
TCTGTAAGAGCTGGCGGCAGACGGAAAGTCTTGGAGAGCAAATATATACAGTATTTATGGGTAATAACCAGCTTCCGGGGTAAAATATGTGTCGTCTACACTGGAGCAGTATTGAATGTCTTGTCTGTCTGAACTAAGAATTATTAAAGCTTATTTTTCGTATCACATTTTTTAATCACCCAACATTCAGTACATTTCATCTGTCCATAATTGTTAAAGAATTGTTGTGAGAGGGATGTACTGAGTGGTAGAAGTGAGTTAGAAAACCACTCTTATTTCATTATATAAAAATATTGTTATGGAAACTAGGAAGACAGTAGGCCGAGTGATGCAATACAAAAGTAAGCATAGCTCACAACGGTATTGCCGTTAGTGACCGTTGTTTGGTATGATTGACTGTACCGAATAAAACTAAGATTTCGTAAATAAAATCATTATTTAATATTCAAATAACGGTTAATTTTAATTCAAAATAATGAATAGTACTGTTTACAAAAAGAACAGTAAAACAAATGAACAGTTCGTTACATTTATTAAAGCTAAATACTTTTGTGGAGATTGAACACAAATCGGAGCTTAAAGGCCACGTCACGTTCTTGATGGGTGGAAAAGGACAGACCTACTGCAGGTTATTTAGAACAAATCCCCTCCACTGCTGAAAACTTAATATGTGCTAACTATAACATGGAAGTCGCAATATGTCAGGCCTACATATACAATATATGTGGTCCCTATTTACATTATTGGAGGTGTGCATTATCATTTCCACACAAAAATCCCTCCGATTGTAAACATTAATTTTAGTATATTATATTACAATGAATAAATGTGATTTAGTTCGAGAGCAGTTCTATAAATAGGCCTCTTTCCAAGAATGTATATATTTATTAATTAAATTAGGTGTTTAATAATATTCTATAATGAACAGTTGTTGAATAAAAAAATATGTCGAAAGCAAGTTACCTGAAACTTTACTACATGTTGGGGAAAGATTTAAGAAGAATCAACTAATATTACGATAATTGTTTTTGTTGCAATGTAGATTTAGTTACATTAATATATATCCCAATCGCAAAAGAAAGGTTTCAATATTACATTGATATTTTATTGTCTAGTGTAAAAACTATAGTCGAAAAACATATACCAAAAGAAATTATTACATACGATACAAATAATAAGAACGTTTGAACTATTCAAATTAATGAAAGTTAATATTATAGGAAACTAAAATAAAAATGATAATTAATAATAATAGATACATATTAGTGAAAAAAAATCATAGCTAATGATGAATTAGCACACAATTATATACGCACTTTAAATAGTATTCAAAGTACTATTAATACATTGATTCCTAGAAATAATTAAATATCAAAGTCCTAATAGCACAAAAAGTTCAAACATATGTTATTTTTCCAGAATTATTAGGGAGGAATGAGAAGTCTAACACTATAGCACTACTTGGGGAATAAGTGTTGTGGAGATTGTAAGCAATGGGTTCTATGCTCAGTCCTCTTGATATGGCCGTACATTCCTTGGCTGCCATCGATGTGGACACTACTAGAGAAGTCCGGGGTGTCCATGTTGGATGGTAGACAAGGTCCAGGTGTTGTATAGGGAAGAAAAATTAGTGTCAGACATTTCAGTTAGCTAAAAATCAGATTAATACTACGTGGTTTGGATTCCACGTAAAGTTGTAGGTTCCTTAGTTGTCCTGGCTATAGGGCTGTTAATAAATATATATTATTGAGGAACAGTCGACCTTTTTAATTAGTAACAGTGACCACATTCGTTCATCCACATTCAACACACTCATTCGCCACTCATATTCGTCCATATCTCTACAATTGGTTTCTTGCTAACAAGTAACCTCAAAATTGTGCATGTTCAGCTTTTATATGTTAAATATTTAGGCAGTTATACCTACTTATAACTAATGTATATAACAATAACCGATCAAATTGAAGTATTCACATACTTTTCTAAGTTCTACAAATATTAAAATCCAAATAAGGCTATTGAGCCAAGCAGTTATAAACAAGAAGAATAATTGTCTGGTTTAAAAATCAAATTAGTTGAGGCTTGGGAAAATATAGTTGTATATTAAGATTAATATTTTATCAATGTAAATAAAATCATTTAGTATTTTATAATGAAACATAGTAAAATATATATGATAAAGTAAATATTAATGCAAAGGGTTTTCTATCTAAAGGTTCTGAAGATGCCTACTTTGTTTGTTTTTCAGTCAAAATTCATGGCAGAGAAACACTTAAGCACCACGTTGTCATTGCCGGTCCACGTTAAAGTGCTTATATAGCGCAAAAATATTATGTATTAGAAAACTATTAGAATTTTCACTAATGTTTGTTTGTCATAGATTCATGGTTCTAAGTTAAGGCCTCTACCCTTAACTTAGAACCAAAAATGTGTTAATACAATTGTTCCGTACAAAAACTGTTTGTTGAACAAAAAACGTCATGATATAAAGTTACTATACAACAGTCATATATTCATAACTTTTACTTATTATGAAATCTAAAAATAATGTAGTCTTATTAAAATTGTACAATCTTCTCTATTAAAGTCCTGCCCAATTAAATTCCCTAAAATCTCCCTCAGTTTCGGTTAAGACAACCCCTAGATCAACGATCCCCTGTCAGCGTGTCCACTGGGGTTTGGAGAGATTGGCCCATAGAAACTCCTCTCACGTCTTGACGTTTACAAACAGATCTTAGAATCCCTTGAGTGATTATATCTCGAACGTAATTGAAAATGGAAATGGCAATCTGGGGAGATGGTATCTGATGTAATGCCAAAACATGCAAGTTCTTAGTGGTTTTATTTATTAGGCCTACTCTGTTATTGCGATAGTTTTTAACTTAATTTCACTCGCCCTTTCAGTTGGGCTTGAATGAATGTGGGTTAACTTTAATCAACGGGTTATGCGCAGACGATAAGATCAGTTGAGGTTTCAAAAATTGAACCTTGGAATCCACAGTCCAAAACGTTTAATATACTCAAGACTTAAGTAGCTGGGCCTAAACTTGAGATTGCAGTGAAGACTTGAGTGACAATTGAGACTTGTCTTGACCGAAAACTTAGGATTTGAGGAAAAAAATTAAAATACGTCATTGATACTAACAGCTGCTCGCTATATGCTACGCAAACTAAAATCTCTTGTGAACAAACAAGTTATTGTGAAATACGTATGTTTTTCATATTTCCACAGCGTCATGCAGTTTATGGTGAAATAGGTATACATCCCAGCGCATTTTCCTTCTGCAAAAGAGAGTTATAAGAATGATCTAGGAAGAGCTTGCTTGCCTCAATGCAAAGGGATCTCAATCTAAAGGTTCTGAAGATGCCCTACTTTGTTTGTTTTTCAGTCAAAATTCATGGCAAAGAAACACTTAAGCACCACGGTGTCATTGCTGGTCCATGTTAAAGTGCTTATATAGCGTAAAAAGTATATATGATAATTCCAAAAAAAATAAATAAACAAAATAGCGCAGATAAAAATTGTACTAATGTTGAATATACATCTTAGAAATATATACGAATTCATATAAATTAAAACTTTTAGTACATTCTATGCCATCCACCTATAATGGAACTGACTACCCATAATCATTTAAAAAAATGATAATGATTGTATGGTTTCAACTCACTTCACTGATGTACAGTAGCAAGTTCGAAACTCTTACCTACCTGTACCTGATGAGACGTAACAACGTCGAAACATCTGCACACCGAGGCCATCTGGCCCACACGTCTCAACCAACCTCGAGGTTGTACCTATCTGTATCTGATGAGACGTAACAACGTCGAACATCTATATACCGAGGCCATCTGGCCCACGTCTCAACCAAACTTTCGCAAGGGAGAGTAGCATAGCACAATCGTAACCGATGAGCCTTAGTTTTTGGTCGGGAAATAGGCTATCATGATAAACGTGATCTTCTAACTCATGTGTGTAATACAATTTGACCTATGGTTTTGTGAATTCGTCCCACCCAAGAAATGATCGCATTGGAATGAAAATCCTAGTAGAACATGATCACACACTCTGGTACCCAGTTCAAAAACGAAAGAGAAGTTCAAGTCAGTCGATCACGAGTCCATAAGAGTCGTTACCAGGTTTGAATGGTTATAGTGCACCCTTTACTCTTGTACAAACCGGATAAGCAGGAGATGCCTCAGGTGATAGGAAAATAATTGATAAACAATACCAACTACCACTCTACATTAATTATTATCTGTATTTAGATTTACTTTAAACATATTCAAAAATAAATAATTTTAGTATTTATAATTTTCATATATTATACAATTCTGTTCAAACAGTGTACAAAAACCCCTCATAAACAGTAACAATCTATAAATTTGTTTGTCAATTGCTATTTCTTTTTAAAACCTAAAACATAAATTAAAGATAAATCCTACAATAAGGCTGACGAAAAGTAAAAAGACAAAAATCAGAATATGATGTTTTAAATAATAAATTCTTTTAGCTTGTGATGTTTCTTGTGGTATCTCAAGTAAAAAACAACACATTTTAACCATATTTTTGCCACTTGTAAAAAATTTAATTTATAAAATAGGAGGAAATTATCTTCTTCCCAGCAAACAGAAAAAAAATAATATTTTTACCTCTGTTATAGATAATGTGTTTGAAAGTAATTACAATTAAAGGCAGTGACTGATCAATACATTTATCTTTTAAATTAACAAGATAACTTACAAATACAGTAACAATCGTTCAAACTTTCATTGTTAAACTTTATACAACACAAACGTATTACAATATAGGTAAACTACGTTCAGAATATATGGTGATCGAATTAGTACACTACGCTACAGTTATTAATAAAAATTACCAATAGTTATTAAGTTTAAACAAAAAATTCATGATCAGTCTGATCACACTATGGCTAACGTTAAAAAAATAAATAAATATAAAAAACAGTAGTTTATTAATATTTTTATTTATAAAAATCGTATTTTGTGACATATATTTAGTTTGTACCATAGTAGTGTAGTATACCGATTCTGGCGCAACCCCTCCCCATGCCGGTTCTGGCGCAACCTTGACCTTTGTACTGTTATTGTTTACAAATTTATCACCACGTGTTGACCTTGAGGTCAAGACCACTGCTGATTATCACCACGTGGTGACCTTGAAGGTCAAGTTTACTACGAGCACGTGGACCCCCCGCGACGTTGTCCTAGGTCAGTGTTGTTTTGGTGTGACGTCACGCCGTTTTCGCGCTCTTTCATCTGACGCGACGTCACGGCGTATTTATTAAATTAATTGTATTTATTTAATGCTTTGGCAAAAAGTGCCGGTGGTCGGTGCCGGGATCGATCTGAGAACCTTTCGTTTGTGAGACGAAGTCGATACCACTGAGGCACAGTGACACACCCGAGAGGGTAACGTAAGTAGCGGCAGAAGAACGTGTGTGGCTTCGTTCGCTTCGCTCGACGAGCCACGTTATACTATATGAAATGTATTTTTAATTCGTATTTAATATATTATTAATTTGTTCAGATGTAAAAAAAAAATCCGTTGGTTTGTCGTCTGCTCAGCTGATGTGGTGTCATACTATATGAAAGATGCAAAAAAAATCTGTTTTTCTTTATACTATATAAAATGTACCAAATGTTTTTTCACAGTGTTACCAACTCACACGATTAATTGCAAAAATATATCTCAGTGCTGCCAACTCATACGATTTATTACATTATACTATATTAAATACAAACGCGTTTTTCGAATTCGTTATGCTTTTATATCCTTTTCAGTTGCGAATAAATACGTTAATATGGTCGTTAAGTATTAGGAGAACAGAACTTGGTAAGAACTCTGAACTCGACCATTGGCGCAATAATTTGTATTTAATATAGTATTAATTTGTTCTGACCATTTAAACCAGATGTAAAAAAAAAAAAAAATCTGTTGGTTTGTCATCTGCTAGTATCAGCTGATGTGGTTTGCTTTGCTTACACCGAGCCATACTATATGAAGTACATGATGCATTTATAGTATATAAAATGTACCGATATTTCCAATAAGTTGTATTTAATATAGTGTTATTGTCGTTCTGACCATTCCAACCATATGTAAAAAAATCTGTTGGTTTGTCGTCTGCTAGTACCAGCTGATGTGGTTCGCTTCGCTTACGCCGAGCCAGATGCATTAGTACTATATAAAATGTATTTTTCTAATAATTCGTATTTAATATAGTATTAGTTTGTTCAAACAAAATCGGTTTTTCTTTATATTATATAAAATGTACCAACTGTTTTTTCACAGTGTTGCTAACTCACACGATTATTTCCATTATACTATATAAAATACACATATATATATGATTTTTTTCTCTTTTTTAATAAATACAAATGCGTTTTTCGGTGTTACAGTAATATTATTTTACTTCGTTTTCCTTCACATATAATGTATACTATATAAAGTATAGCCAACTTATGCTTTCATTCGTAGTATACTATAATAAATCCGTGTACTATAATAAGTGCATCGATATTTATTCTTTGTCACGTTATAATATAATAATTGTTATGGCGATAAATTTAAACAGATTAAAAAGGATTCTGGTTTTTCTGTGTGCATATTTTATTTCAATATTGCATGTATTTATACTATATGAAGTACATTGTTCATACTAAATCATTATTTTCCTTGTACTATAATAAATGCAATTAATTTTTATATAAATCAGTTAGAATATCTTTGTCACGTTATAATATAATAATTGTTATGACGATAAATTTAAACAGATTAAAAAGGAATCTGGTTTTTCTGTGTGCATATTTTATTTCAATATTGCATGTATTTATACTATATGTAGTACATTGTTCATACTAAATCATTATTTTCGTTGTACTATAATAAATGCAATTAATTTTTATATAAATCAGTTAGAATATCTTTGTCACGTTATAATATAATAATTGTTATGTCGATAAATTCAAACAGATTAAAAAGGATTCTGGTTTTTCTGTGTACATATTTTATTTCAATATTACACTTATATACTATATGAAGTACATTGTTCATAATAAATCACTATTTTCGTTGTACTTTAATAAATGCAATTAATTTTTATATATAAATCAGTTAGAATATCTTTGAAACAGCTTACACATTTATATTTATTTATTTGTATTACAATAATAAATGTATATTTGTTAATATGTATTAATTTAAGTTAAATTTTAATGTTTTAATACATTTGAGTATTAGGCGAGCAAAGACTGGTAGGAGTTATCAATGTTACAGTTGCTGCGTGCGGCATACAAAGTGCCACTATCGAATCAGCGTGACCCGGCGACCTCTCCGTAAGATAGTCCGACTGTCTCGCGAACTGATTATGTGACTGCTGCTAATTTCTGCTGGCCTGATACTTTGTTTTTCATTGCATGTTGTTCGGATTCCATATTTAAGTGGTTTTTTCCATATAGTAGATGTATAGAAAATAAAAAGCATATTTTATTTAATAATTAATTTAGTATTTAAAAATCCTAAGGTAATATACTATTCTATATTTTTGTAATGACATAAGTAACACAATATTTAAATTCTGTTATGGGATAAGTTATAGTAATATTTAATTAATTATTTAAAAATCGTAAGGAGAAGTTGTATTGCAGATATTTTTGAAGTAATAAGTCGGACAATATTTAAATGTTATTTAAGAATAAAGTATAATAATGTCAATTATTAAATACTGAAAACTCTATAAAAAATACTGTCTTTTTTAAAACCAACTGATGTATTTGTATGGTATGTCCAAGTCCAATTTTGCTGATGCAATGTTTCATCATGTGTACTTGTGGTAGTAAGACAATGGTAAGACAGATATAAAAAGTCATATAATTCAATAAAAATCTGCAAAGAGCGGAAACTTCATCTGTACATACATGTATCTCAACAACAACAACCAAAGTTAAATCAATTGGTAAATATTTGTAAGAATGTTTATTTTTAATATATGTGGTAGTGAGGCAGATATAAAATTCATATAAAAATTCGTTTTAATTTCAACAAATATCACAAACACGTATTGAAAACATTGAACTTTCAAATAACCTAAAAAAATTGTGACCGATTCAACATGAATAATTCATTTTAGTGAGATCAGAATAACTTCATTAATATAGATTTATTAAAAAAAATACATATTATTTGTTTTTAGCAATAATAAATTATATTTTGTTACTAATTTTATCACATAAAAACTAAAATCATTAGCTCACTTTGAATGGAAAAAGCAATATAATACAATATAGATGTTAAATTCAATATACATTTAATTTCAGATATGCGTACAAAACGTTCTTCTACACTTGCATCCTTGAGTGCATACATATGCGTTATGTTTAAGATGAGACATGTCTTGTATATGAGAAATTATCTAAGTTCCATTTTATCAGTGTCCGTATGTTGAGTAAGGATGAGAACTGAGTATCAGGCTTGTCAATTAGTTGAAAATCAGACCAATAATACATGTTTTTGATTCAACTCTATGTCCCTTAATTTCACTGGTTGTTAGACTTTAAATGAAATGTCTGTTCTATGAAACAGTCAAACTCCGTTAGCAACAATATTACATTGGTTATCCATGCTCATACTACTCACATTCACCCTAGAATACGTTCAATTTTGTGCTGCCTTCTCATATCTAAGAATAATACTTTCTATTGGTTTCTCTTGTGAGCTGTGAGCGTTAATACTATAATGGATGTTATGTTTAAATAATTTGTATAACATAGGGTATACCAAATCAACCGTTTAAGTATATAATTCTTTTGTTTACATATCTTCTATATTCGGTATAGTTTAATTTCTTATTAGTATAATGCAAATAAATGCAAGTCTGTGGCATTGATGAAAATAAAAGAAATATCGATTAACAATTAAGCTGACTAAGTGATATGGTTCAAGTGGGGTCAAGCCATATGATAGCACAATCGAACTAGAAGTCTAAACTAAATATACCAGTTATATTAACTTTGAAACCTAAGTAAATCGGTCAAAAAGGTCATATATGAGTAACTAAATTAATAAAATATGTATATATTAATTAAATTGATTTTCAATTACGTTCATTCTAATTTTATGTGATTAAATTTTAGTTTTTTTCATGAACATTTTCTGCGTGATAAACATTGCTAATAAATGACTAAAACACCAATGTTTTAATAGTTAACTATTCTGAATATTTTACATTTGAGTAAACAAATACTATGATTAGTCGTTTAAGAGCTTTATATCAAGACCTATTCTCTACTATCGTATATTTACTTAACAGTAATATAAAATACTGTATTTATAAGATATAACATGATTTTACAGTTATATTTACATTTTTTAATAACTTACAAGTAACTGGGTGTATGTTTAGTTACTTTCTACATTTGTGAATTAATATAAGATATCATGACCAACTAAATTAGTTTGGGATAGAAAATGAAGGTACTATACAGATGATACACTTTTGATATCTCTATTAGGATGTTATACATAAGAGCTTCAAATAAAATTTTAGTCTAATGTGCTTCACATATTGGATCTTATAGTTCTGTAAATCTAGGCATTAAATGAACGAAACATTTTTTATTTCTCAATGAGAGGATCCTCATACGTATTCAACTACTTTATTAAAACTTAGCGAAACGATTTAAATATGCATGCCAGTCGGTGTAAAGTAGGTTTTTCCTATTTTGTAAAGATAATTAAACAGATAAAACAACAATTTATTATTCCGTTAATAACTACATAGTGAATTGAATTTTACATATTAGGCTTATGTTAATAGTTTATAAAATAGTCTTTTGCTTATGACTAATTTTAAGTGTATAATTTATTTTGGTTATTTAATATAATTAAATATTTTCAATGAACAAAAACATTCATTTTTCAAATAACGGATATAAATTCATATACAACAATTATATCATACTCGAGCCAAACTATTAAAATTAAAAATTATCAACGACTGTAAAGATAATTTATATAATCAAATATTTAGGTAAATAAAACAATATACGAGATTCAATGTCCGTATGTTGTGCAGGGGAGAGAACTGTGTATCAGGCTTGTCAGACTAACGTATTTCTGTTGGCTGAGCAGAACGAAAGAAGGATTAACGAAAAAATTAGTTTAATTTCTTATTAGTATATAGCGCAAATAAATGCAAATCTATAGCATTAAAGAAAATAAGAGAAATATCGATCAACAAGTAAGCTGACTAAATGATAGTACATTTCCGGTTCAAGTGATATGATAGCGCACTCGAATAGACTCAAATTAAATCACTTAATTATCGAATGAAAATATAAACTTTGCATTAAAAGATGTATAAAATATGCACACTGTGACCCTATAATAAAAAACCATTTAGTGGGAAACTAAAACTGATTTACAACAGAAATAGAAAAATCTAACAGCATAAACTTTCTTGACCTTACCATAACTAAAAAAGATAACAAACACCAATTCAAAATTTATCGTAAACCAACATCAACAAATCAAATAATTCACAATACATCCAATCATCCAACTTCACACAAATTAGCAGCCTTCCACAGTATGATTCATAGACTACTGAATACACCTCTTACAGAAGAAGATTACCAAGAAGAAATCAACATTATCAAACAAATTGCTGTCGATAATGGATATCAAGCAAATTTAATAAGTAAATTAATTAATAAACACAGCAAGAAAACACTTGATTCTAAAACTAAAGAAAAAAATAACTACATTCAAATGACCTATCATGGAGATATTAACAAATCTTTACATAACATATTCTCCAAACAAGGATATAAAATTACATATAGAACGAAGAACAGTATCAAACATATACTACAGCATAACTACTCTACTAAAAATAATGAAAACAAATACAATAATTCTGGAATTTATAAAATTAAATGTTCAACTTGTCCTAAATATTACATTGGCCAAACAGGAAGAAGTTTTAATAGAAGATTCAAAGAACATATACCAAAAAACAAACATCAAAATTTATCAACATTTGCTGAACATTTAATACAAGAAAACCATAATATTACATCAATTGAAGAAAATTTAGACATTATCCATTTTGCACCTAAAAGTAAAAAACTAGATGCCATTGAAAAATTTTACATATACAAAAACACAAAAGAAAACCCATCATTATTACTCAACGATCAAATAAAATTTCACTCAAATATTATGTTTGATTCTATCATGAAGATACAAAATTATAAAATTTAACAAGATCTACAACTTATCCATCTACATTTTTATTTAAATTTTTATAATATCAGCTGTTAAATTAATTATTCTAAAGATATATTTATAACCCTATTTGTTTTCTATGTTAAACTGATGATGGTCTTTCGAGACCGAAATCGATTTTAAACATTAAAAAATCAAGAAAAGATTGCTAAGTGTAGTTCTTTTATATATATATAAAACTGATTCACCAAGAGCAGTTACATTTTAGAACTTACTAAAACCTAGTGTCATAGCTATGATCCACTTTTTTAATCACTTTGTTGATGGCAAACAAGAATCTTTATATAGGACATTCCTTCCATAATACGGGAATATATGTATAACAATAAGTCTAAAACTAAATGTACCAGTTGTATTAACTTTAAAACCTAAGTAAATCGGTCAAAAAATCATATATGAGTAATTCAAGTAATAAAATATCAATTTCTTTATAATTACAATGATTTCAAATTACGTTCATTCTAATTTGATGTGATTAAAATTTTAGTTTTTTCCATGAACATTTTCTGTGTGATAAACATAGCCAATAAATAACTAAAACTCCAATTTTAATTATTGTGAATTTTCATATTTTAGTAAACAAGTGCTATGATTAATCGTTTAAGAGCTTTATATCAAGACATATTCTTTAGTATGTATCGTACATATACTTATCATTAATATAAAATACTGGATTTATAGGATATAACATGATTTTACACGGTTAAATTTCAGTTTTCGCCGAGGCTATAAATATCTAATAAACGCGCAAATTGTATAGCGATAACAATTATATGAATAAACATAAAATAATGGATATACACACATCTATTAAATTTAAAAAAGATAACTAATAAGTATCTAGGTGTTTCTATATTATTTTTAGTTAATTTATACAATCATTCACCTCAATGACCCCATAAATTTGAACTAACATAAGACATGAAAAACCACAAAAATGTATAAATCAAACGATTTATTTTAAATTACCAACTGAATTAGTTTAGGATAAAAAAATAAGGTATTATACAAATGATACACTTCTTATATCACCATTAGAATGTTATACATAAGAGCTTCAAATAAAATGTAAGTCTAAAATGCTTTACATATTAGAGCTTAGAGTTCTGTAAATATAACTATACATTAAATGAACGAAACATTTTTTTTATTTCTCAAAGAGGGGATCTTCATACGTATTCAACTAATCTATTAAAACTTAGCGAAACGATTTAAATGTGAATGACACTATGTTTAAGCAGGTTTTTTCCTATTTTGTAAAGATAATCAAATGGATAAAACATCAATTTTATAATTCCGTTAATAACTACATAGTGAATTGAATGTTCTTTTGCTTATGACTGATTTTAAGTGTATAATTTATTTTGGTAAATATGACAAAACAGATATGACCGACTTCGTTACATAGAACTGGTGTCAGTCCATTTAGAGATATACACTTATGTAAATTTTTTTGTATAATTCTTATTGCTTGAAAATATTAAATATTTTTTTAAATGGACAAAAAAGTTCATTTGTCAAATAATAATAATAATACTGGTTTTTGAAGCTAAAAATACACATGTGAATGATAATAATTTACGTTAAATTTCAATACTCATAACACATATAAAAGGTCATGTGATATTTTTGATATTTTTAGTATTATAAAAGTTAAAGAATATGAAACTAAGTCAACTGCCATGATGCTAGTACTATCCATATGATAGTTTCAATGGAAATAAATCAATTTTATATTATATATATACAAGGTTTTAATTGTCATATTACATAGGTGGTAATGATCAGCCTTGTTTGGATAAACTGACTTTCCAAGAGAAGACACCTTTATACCAATATACCATAGGATACAACGGCGTATTGTCTGATCATTTATGATCCATTAGTCTAATATACACCATTGTCTGGCATCGTAAAAAATATTATTTGAAATAAATATATGTATTTATAAAAAATTAAGTCTTAAAATGATTGTCCTTTTATAATTGTTGTATATGAATGTTTTTGTCCGTTCAAAATATGAGGTGTATTATATTTACAAGGCTTGTATATTCTAGTCTAAGTCGTTTTAGTTTGTAATTTAAAAGAAGTCAATCAATAAGGATCACACACAGAAAAAAACATTTACATAAGTGTATATTTATAAATGGACTGACACTAGTTCAATGCAATTAGGTTGGTCGTATTTGTTTTGTAATTTACATTTTCTCCTTAGTATTGTCATGTTTAACAAAATAAATTATACACTTAAAATCAGTCAAAAGCAAAAGACTATTTTATGAACTAGTAGCATACTATGTAACATTCAATTCACTATGTAGTAATTAACGGAATTATAAATTGTTGTTTTATCTGTTTAATTATCTTTTAGAAAATAGGAAAAACCAGCTTTACACTGATTGTCATTCAGCATTCCTGTGATGTTGATGTCTTGTATTAATTCATATTTATGGGGTGATTGAGGTAAATAAATATATAAATTAACTAAAAATATAGAAACACCCAGTTACTCATTAGTTATCTAAAAATTTTTATCACTATACAATTTAAGCGTTATTAGATATTTATCGCTTCACAAAATTGAAATATAACTCTGTAAAATCATGTTATATCTTATAAATCCAGTATTTTATATTACTGTTAAGTAAATGTACAATACATAGTAGAGAATATGTATTGATATAAAGCTCTTAAACGACTAATCATAGTATTTGTTTACTCAAATGTAAAACATTCAGAATAGTTAACTATTAAAACATTGGTGTTATAGTCATTTATTAGCAATGTTTATCAGGCATTTTAGAAAAAACTAAAATTCAATCACCTAAAATTAGAATGAACGTAATTGAAAATCAATTTAATTAAAAAATACATATTTTATTAATTTAGTTACTCATATATGACCTTTTTGACCGATTTACTTAGGTTTTAAAGTTAATATAACTGGTATATTTAGCTTAGACTTCTAGTTCGAGTGTGGTATCATATCGCTTGACCCCACTTGAACCATATCACTAAGTCAGCTTAATTGTTAATCGATAATACTTTTATTTTCATCAATGACACAGACTTGCATTTATTTGCATTATACTAACAAGAAATTAAACTAATTTTTTCGTTTATCCTTCTTTCGTTCTGCTCAGCCAACAGTAATACTCAGTTCTCTTCCCTGCACAAAATACGGACATTGAGAAAACTATAATATTAATGGATTCATAAAAGTTTTGTTTTATTTACCCAATTCATTGATAAGAGAAACTATCTTTACAAAATAGGAAAAAATTATACTTTTTAATTTAAAGTGTCATTTATATTTAGTCGTTTCTCTCATGTTTATTATAATAAATGGACATGTATGAAGATCCTTTATTTGAGATATTAAACATTTTTATCCATTTAATATATATCCAGATATACAGAACTGCAAGCTCTAAAGTTTGCCATTTATTTAGAAATCTACAGTATTGTGCGAATTAATGTGAACAGAGACAAAATTTCAGTTTTCATAAGTTGGCACACCTGCTGTGCCCATTCTATCAGCTGTTTTGTCCAGGAAACAACATAACCTCAAAACCTGATTAGTAAATTGATATAAACACGTGCTTTTTGTTATAACAGTGTTATATTTTAATGTTTATGCAAGTTTGTGTTATGTTCGTTGATTTTGTGAAAATGGTGCATTCTGGTTTGATTTGTTATTAATATGGATATCACGCCTAGAAAAAGAGAAAATGTCATAACACTTATTGAGCATACACCAATGACTCAGAGGGACATTGCAAAGGAGTGTTGTGTAAGTTTGGGTGCAGTAAACAAAATCATCAAACAAAAAAAGCAAACAGGGTCAGTTGAAGTGCAACGGAAAGGAAAATGTAGAAGAAAACGGAAGACTACTCCTCGAGATGAAGCCTTTCTATTGCGAGATAGGAAATTTCATCCCAGAAAAACAAGCTATGACCTTAAGCAAGATTTTGAAAAGGCTGGAGTGAAAATTCAAGACAACGTCTCTTAGAAGGAGGGAGAAGAGCCGTGAGACCACAGAAAAAACAACTTCTGTCAGTGCCTATGATGAAAAAAGGCTGAATTGGGCAAAAAAATATGCTCATTGGAGTGCAGAAGATTGGAGAAAAGTGTTATTTTCTGACGAGACCCACTTCGTTGTGCAGGGCCAGCGATCAAAGTTCGTTCGTGTTCGCCAATGAGTCACGTTCTGCTAGCCATATTAACCAAACAGTCAAACATCCCCCCCAAAAAATGTTCTGGGGCTGTTTTTCATACTCAGGTACTGGCACACTTATTCCAATTGAAGGTATGATGAATAGTGAAAAATACGAAGCATTGCTAGGGCAACGCTTAGCTATAGAACTTAATAAAGTACAGGCCGAAGGGACCGCAATTTTTCAACAAGACTCGGCTCCGTGCCACGTATCGAAGATTATGATGAAATACTTTACAGATAATAATATTACCCTTCTTGATTGGCCTGGGAATTCACCTGATCTTAATCCTATAGAAAATTTGTGGGCAATATGTAAGGCTAGGCTACAAAAATTGGACTATACGACAAAAACAAAACTGGTGGAAGCAGTGATTCAGGTTTGGTTTAGAGATGAACCCATCACAAACAATTGCAAAAAACTTGTGGATTCCATGCCAAGAAGACTCCAGGAAGTCATAAGAGTAAAAGGGGGACACATTAAATACTAGTTAATGGAAATTATCTCATGTAAGTGTACCTAAATGTATCTTTGTCCTAAATAAATCATATTTACAAATTATTTCTGTTTGTTCACATTAATTCCCACAATATTGTATAATGCGAATACTAATAAAAATATCATTATGAAAACACTAAATTAATTTACTTAGCTAAGTTTAATTTATTTTGCTATCATTTTCATTACATCTTTATTTCTATCATTAAACTGAATATAGAAGATATGTAGACAAAAGAAGTATATACTTAAACGGTTGATTTGGTATACCCTGTGTTATACAAATTATTTAAACATAACGTCCATTATAGTATTTTTTACTCTCGTGGCTCATTTTAAGTGAAAACAATATAAAGTATTATTCTTAGATATGACAAGACAGCACAAAATTGAACGTATTCTAAGGTGAATGTGAGTAGTATGAGCATGGATAACCAATGTAATATTGTTGCTAACGGAGTTTGACTGTTTCATAGAACGGACATTTCATTTAAAGTCTAACAACCAGTGAAATTAAGGGACATAGAGTTGAATCAAAAACATGTATTATTGGTCTGATTTTCAACTAATTGACAAGCCTGATACTCAGTTCTCATCCTTACTCAACATACGGACACTGATAAAATGGAACTTAGGTAATTTCTCATATACAAGACATGTCTCATCTTAAACATAACGCATATGTATGCACTCAAGGATACAAGTGTAGAAGAACGTTTTGTACGCATATCTGAAATTAAATGTATATTGAATTTAACATCTATATTGTATTATATTGTTTTTTCCATTGAAAGTGAGCTAATGATTTTAGTTTTTATGTGACAAAATTAGTAACAAAGTATAATTTATTATTGCTATAAACAAATAATATGTATTTTTTTTTTTTTTTTTAATAAATCTATATTAATGAAGTTATTCTGATCTCACTAAAATGAATTATTCATGTTGAATCGGTCACAATTTTTTTTAAGTTATTTGAAAGTTCAATGTTTTCAATACGTGTTTGTGATATTTATGTTGAAATTATAAGAAAAGGCAATTATTATTATAAAATTGTCAAAATAATATGCAACATTTAATACACTATACAGTTATTAATGGATTCATAGAATTGTGTTTTTATTTACTTAATTCGTTAATAAGAGAATTTATCTTTACAAAACAGGAAAAACATGTTATTAACTTAAAGTGCCATTTATAATTAATCGTTTCTCTCAGGAATATTATAATAGTTGGACATGTATGAAGATCCTTTCATGAAGAAATTAAACATTTTTGTCCATTTAATATTTACATAACTGTAATCTCTAATGTGTTTAACATATTGGATTTAAATTTTACGTAAGGCTCTTATGTGTAAGATCCTAATGGAAATCTGAAATAAATGCTACATTTTGTAATATTACATATGTCTAAATATGGCTCGTAATTCAATATTATTCGATTGTTTTAACTAACGTGTGAGGGAATAATAATTGAACTCCTTAACTCATAATTTTACATATCTGAAATGAAATTTATGTTGAATTTAACATCTATATTGTATTATTCCATTTTTATATTGTTTTTTCCCGTTCTCAAGTGAGCCAATGAGTTTAGTTTTTATTTAATGATTAAATCAGTGTCAAGGTATAACTTTTTATTGCGATAAACGTTTAATATATCTTATTTAAAACCAAAACATATAATAATACAGTTATCTTGACCTTACTTAAATAAATTATTCATGATGAATTGGTCACAAGTTTTTTTTTTTTTTTAAATTATTTGAAAGTTCGATTTTTTCAATACGTGTTTGTGATATTTGTTGAAATTAAAACGAATTTTTATATGAATTTTATATCTGCCTCACTACCACATATATTAAAAATAAACATTCTTACAAATATTTACCAATTGATTTAACTTTGGTTGTTGTTGAGATACATGTATGTACAGATGAAGTTTCCGCTCTTTGCAGATTTTTATTGAATTATATGAATTTTTATATCTGCCTCACTACCACATATATTAAAAATAAACATTCTTACAAATATTTACCAATTGATTTAACTTTGGTTGTTGTTGTTGAGATACATGTATGTACAGATGAAGTTTCCGCTCTTTGCAGATTTTTATTGAATTATATGACTTTTTATATCTGTCTTACCATTGTCTTACTACCACAAGTACACATGATGAAACATTGCATCAACAAAATTGGACTTGAACAATTTCATACCATACAAATACATCAGTTGGTTTTAAAAAAGGCAGTATTTTTATAGAGTTTTCAGTATTTAATAATTGACATTATTATACTTTATTCTTAAATAACATTTAAATATTGTGTGGCTTATTACTTCAAAAATATCTGCAATACAACTTCTCCTTACGATTTTTAAATAATTAATTAAATATTACTATAACTTATCCCATAACAGAATTTAAATATTGTGTTACTTATGTCATTACAAAAATATAGAATAGTATATTACCTTAGGATGTTTTAATACTAAATTAATTATTAAATAAAATATAATATGCTTTTTATTTTCTATACATCTACTAAATATATGGAAAAAACCACTTAAATATGGAATACGAACAACATGCAATGAAAAACAAAGTATCAGGCTAGCAGAAATTAGCAGCAGTCACATAATCAGTTCGCGAGGCAGTCGGACTATCTTACGGAGAGGTCGCCGGGTCGCGCTGATTCGATAGTGACACTTTGTATGCCGCAGGCGGCAACTGTAACATTGATAACTCCTACCAGTCTTTTCTCTCCTAATACTCAAATGTATTAAAACATTAAAATTTAACTTAAATTAATACATATTAACAAATATACATTTATTATTGTAATAGAAATAAATGTGTTAGCTGTTTCAAAGATATTCTAACTGATTTATATATATATAAATTAATTGCATTTATTATAGTACAACGAAAATAGTGATTTATTATGAACAATGTACTTCATATAGTATATAAGTATAATATTGAAATAAAATATGTACAAAGAAAAACCAGAATCCTTTTTAATCTGTTTAAATTTATCGTCATAACAATTATTATATTATAACGTGACAAAGAATAAATATCGATGCACTTTTTATAGTACACAGATTTATTATAGTATACTACGAATGAAAGCATAAGTTGGCTATACTTTATATAGTATACATTATATGTGAAGGAAAACAAAGTAAAATAATATTACTGTAACACTGAAAAACGCATTTGTATTTATTAAAAAAGAGAAAAAAATCATATATATATGTATTTTAGACTCCAGCTAGGTTTTGAAAATCTCAGCTCAAACATAACCATCAGCAAGTTTGCACACATTGTATCTGCGGGTGATAGTGTCTGAATAATACCTTTATATAACCCTATATTGAAAAAGTGGTGGGGGCAATTAATCGTGCGAGTTGGTAACACTGCGAAAAAACATTTGGTACATTTTATATAGTATAAAGAGAAACAGACATTTTTTTTTGCATCTTTCATATGGCATCACATCAGCTGAGGAGCAGACGACAAACCAGCAGACTTTTTTTTTTCACATCTGAACAAATTAATACTATATTAAATACGAATTACATTTCATATAGTATAACGCGAGCGAAGCGAACGAAGCCACACACGTTCTTCTGCCGCTACTTACGTTACCCTCTAGGGTGTGTCACTGTGTCTCAGTGGATTCGACTTCGTCTCACAAACGGAAGGTTCTCAGATCGATCCCGGCACCGGCCACCGACACTTTTTGACATTATTAAATAAATAAAATTAATTTAATAAATACGCCGTGACGTCGCGTCAGATGAAAGAGCGCGAAAACGGCGTGACGTCACACAACACTGACCTAGGACAACGTCGCGGGGGGTCCACGTGCTCGTAGTAAACTTGACCTTCAAGGTCACCACGTGGTGATAATCAGCAGTGGTCTTGACCTCAAGGTCAACACGTGGTGATAAATTTGTAAACAACAACAGTACAAAGGTCAAGGTTGCCCCAGAACCGGCATGGGGAGGGGTTGCGCCAGAATCGGTATACTACACTACTTACCATCACACGTAAAACTGCCAGTAAGATAATACAAATAACTGTAATTAAACCTTGTAATCTGTCTTTAATATTGTGCCCAATTAAACCTAAATCAAGAGATTTTGATTAGACACAATTCATGTCAAAGAGTGATAGCTGTCCATCCGTAGGTCCCTTCAAAGGAACAACTATAATTACATATGTGGAAATAAAAGCTTTGATACAGTGATGTGATACTTTGATCAGTGAGAGGCAACTGTCCTTTGAAGTTGGTTTTAACGGAGAGTAGCATTTTATTAACATCCATGATTAAATTTAATAAAAATAGCATCCTTTCATTGATGAAGATATGAAGGTACAGAATTGGATTGATAATCTATGAAAACGATTAAATTTTGTATTGAAATTGATGCATATATTAGTTTATTATCAATTCTGAGATGCTGCAAATATTTCTATGTAAAGCTCGTTTCATCTGTTGGATGAGATATATAAAACCTATTTATGATAATTTATTAGATTTTTAGCCAATTTTGCTAAAGGACGAAACAGTTGGTTATACATTTCCTGGAGTTTAAAGAGAGGTTAGTCAAAGTGTAACTTCAATTTAAATACAAATCCCTGCCCTCTAAAAGCAGTCCTGTTTCTCAAGTAGCCCATTGAATGTAAAGTGATGTATTTCTGACTACATTACTCTTCAGTCTGTATTCTGCCTCCCACACTCCACGTGCTTAAGCTCCCCGTGCAACATCTTGGTTGTTTATATATAAACATAAGTCTTTTATATACTTGTTTATACTCTAAAATTATACTAAAAAGCTATAGTTCAACCTTCAATCTTTTGTATAATTAGGACATAAATGTTATTCACTTTTATTTATAAATAAGACTTTGATCGATAATGCATGCGAATATGGATGGTGAGTACAGATGAAATAGTGTGGTCATTGTTACTAACTAATTTTGACTATCCCTTAAAAACACATATTTATTTATAGCCTGTAAAACTCATATATCTGCAGAAATGTGTGGAATCCGAACCACATTGTATTAGTCTCATTTTATGTAAACGGCAAGCCTAATACTCAATTAAATCACATGGAAAAAACCCGAATCCTAGCAAACATTCAATATGGATAATTAGACATATCTGTTAATATTTAAGTTGATATTAAAAATTAAGGTGACGCTGTGTCATTGTTAACATGGTAAAGAATCCAGCCTACTGTCTTAATCTACAATCTACTAAGCCCTCAGTATCAATCTTCGAAGAAGCTGGGTGACAAAAGTAAACTAGAGTCCTAATTATTATTACTAATACATTATTATTTATTACAGATTTCTTATGGTCTTTGACAATCACTCATGAACACTAAGACACTTATCCATATAAGGAAATATGGGTTATGAATTACTGTTATATGAGTCAACATAAGCGATTGTAGTCTCTGTTACTAAATATGGTCTATTATTTAAAATTTCCGTTTAGTAGTAACCCTATTATATGAATGATAGCTTAAAACCTAATGTTTTGCTAAAAGGGAACATCAAGTTGGACAATCTAAACTTGATGTAGTGTGCAAAACAAAATATATGACGTTTCAATGAACTACAATTTTATGACTATAATATTTTTTGCTAGGCTAATTATAAAATTACAATGTGCCCAACTTGCAGACAAGTGTAAAGATGTATAAAGAGTATACTTCTACGGTAAATACCACAATAAAAGCTTACAGAGGAACTTACGGTTTGTTCTTATATCAACTATATACTATATAGTTGTTGTTATATCACTCATTTAAGCTGTATTACGTTCTATCGTTTACTGCTCTGTGATTTATAAACGGCTATAACATTTTTGATAACCAATTTCTTTATTATTCTAAATCCACTTGAGTATAGGAGTACTTAAAATAGTATTTATATATATAAAATAGTATCTGTTAGATAAAATATCTAAAACCCACTAAACTAATTATTTTGAACTAATAAAATGTATAACATTAGTAACGTCTTTACCTATTTTGGTATTTTACCCCAGTGCCTCTTAAATAACACAAACATAAGGACAGACGGACGCCAAAATTATTTTATGACGTACATTTGTAGGAAGTGTTTTCTTATTCCAAGGAACTACATGCTTAAGGGTTTATAAAAATAGTTTAAGAACACGCAGTATAATAAAAAGAGTTAAATGGAAAGGTTTAAAGCTACGCATTGTGCTCGTATAGTAGATAACAATGGAAAGGAAGCTATTATCGTTTAAAGCTCAGACTAAAAGTACATAACAACAAAGTTTGTTTTTTGTGTACTGCAATAAAACTTGTCATTGAGAAAATTACAAGAACATATAAACCTAATGGAGGGTATAACGTTCGGCAGTTAGATGAGTTTAGGGTTGGAAAGAATCCCAATTCACTGATTGAAAACATTTGGCAAAAGAATTTTCTGACTGATTTCCAGAACAGTTAGATTTGTTTTCTTCTGGATCATTTAACTTTGAAGAAGTTATGTTGTAGGAGAAAACATTTATTAGGGTCACTAACTTGTATATGAGTAAAATATATACAAACTGTAGCATCAAGAGTAACAATGAGTTACTGCTATAAAATTAAAAATATATTAATGTCCTTAAAAGGTATTTTTAATTTAAAACGAAACCAGTCAAGGTTTAAAAAAAATAAGATGGTTTACTTCACAGTGTTTTTTTACTATGTATATTAGGAAATATTTGTGTAAGGAAACACATACTGTAGTTTATAGGAATTATATGTGTAAAAAATGTGGGTAGATAAATTACTTCAACAAATACATTGTCTGTTTAGTGGTATATAAAGTACAGACAGTGCCAGACTACAGCACAACCATGTTTTATTTTTAACATTTTAGTTAACACTCCTGTAAACTAAATGTAATACATTTTTAAAAGTAAGATTAAAAAAGATAAATTATTTAGGTTAAATATATTATTAAAAATAATACACATGTAATTAGGATCACCCACATAGTTGGTGTAAGTAGTAAAAAATCTTTTAAATACATATAATATAGGTTTTAATATTATTTTTTCAACCCAGAACAATATTTAAATAGAGTTAGTTTAATGGTTTCTTTTATATACCTGGTTTTTAAGACTTAACTATTTTGATCCAATCCTTATGCTATTATACGCAAATATAAGTTCGATGGAAGAGAAAGCATGGGCGCCTTACTTTTTACTCTAGGGAGAGATGTGACCATAGAACTCTTGAAGTGTTCAAAAGACAGACAACATGGATATCAAATTTTTTCATCAACTATAAGTAATCCATTATCAAAGTGCCCACTTAGTTTTAGGATTAGCCACTTACAATAAATAAACAAAATTCTTAAGTACTTCTTTGGATTGTCAATGTTCCACTTAAACAAATGTATCTTAATACCTTATTTCTTAACTTGACAGTTTTACTGTTTCAAATAAACAGTAAATTGATTTGTTTCAATATCTCTTAATAATTAGACATTAATAAATAAGCTAAGATGGTATGGTAGAAAGGCAATGACTAATATATAAGTTATCAGGTTGAGAATATAAGATAGTAATATCTTTATTTACTTCTAAGAACCGATTTTCACAACAAGAAGTTAGTTTAGAAAAGTAATGATTAGACTAAGAGACCGATTTTCAGGTTAAGAAAGTTAGTTATTTAAAATCAGAGTGAACTCGTCATGATATCGAAACAATGTATTTTACTGTTTATTTGAAACAGTAAAACTGACAAGTTAAGAAATTAGGTTATTAGGATACATTTTTAAAAGTAGAACATTGATAAGCCAAAAAAGTACTTAAGTGTTTTGTTTATTTATTTTAAGTGGCCAATCCTAAATCTAAGTGAGAATCAAAAGGACATAACTCTAAAGGAATATATTTTAAGTATTTCTATTTATTACTAAGAGGTCGATTGACAAAGCGTTTTAAATAACGAAAGCGCTCTAGAACTAAGCCCTTCTCTAATTGGTTGGCAGGAGAGATAAGTATTTGGTAACTCGTCGACAATGGAATTGGTGGCGAACACCTTGTAAGTTGGTGTCTTAACCCAGTTTTAAAAGATATTTAGTTTATATTATACCTTTTTGCAAAATATCCCCAAAGAATTATTGTATTACAAGCACAATTACGAAATATGAAATAAAGACCATCTAGCTGAACTTTGATTAAATTTAAATTGATTGTACAATACGTTAGGAAATGTTTGTATTTTCTAGAGATATTTTTTATACATTCATTGTGATGCATCAAGGCTCCTTTAATGTCACCCATAGAACGTATAGAATCAAAACACTCATAAATATTTAAGTTGAGAAATTGTTTGTGACTTACTCCAAGTTCGTCTTCGATGAGTCTGTTAATTCAAACTTTATTTCATGAGCTCTCCACGTACCTGAAAAACAATAAAGACACCTTTACTAAACATAAAAAACTATTATTTCTATATATTTATTTTTTAAACGAATGTAAGGAAACT